>JAADWY010000220.1:0-42218 GCA_023336355.1 Pythium dissotocum | reverse complement strand
CGTACGAGTAATGGAGAAGTGCTCGTGTGCGGAAGGATATCCAGTGACTGGCGTTTGCGTCAAGAACCGACTCTCGGCTGTTAGAAGACGGCAATCGACCTTCTACGACTACATGAAGCGACAGGGCGTGACGCCTAAGTGAAACTTCCGGTGCCGCGGCTTGTGAGGAGTCGCGTACTACGATTCGGTGGTTTTCGAGCTCTCAATTCAACGTTCTTGTGATCTCACGGCTGAAGGCGCACCCGAAGCGCATAGAAGCCACTCCATTGGACTTTCTGTCTCGTTGTTTACGGCGGTTCAAGTCGGCTTCGCCACATACGTCCCCGATTTCCATCCAACCCACGACAATACCACACATCTGGCAATCATGGTCAGTGACGAACAGACTGCGGGACCCGTCAAATGACGGGAAGCGCTTCGTGAGTAGTCGAAAGTTGTGCATGGCTGTGTTGCCACCCAGGCGATCACGCTTGAAGTTGGCGAGCTGCTGAGCCGTGGGGGCTTTACCCGTACGCATTCCAACCACGTCATAGATGTTCCGCGCTGGTCCCTGGGCTTGGATCATCGAACGAACGTCGCTAAACATGTCGCTCTCCTCAATGAGAGCGAAGGTCTCATACGAGTCGCTCTGCAGGACGGTGCACTCATGGTTCTGCCCGAACAACCTACAGACCAGCGAAAATGAGTGTTTTGTTTGGATCAAAGAGTAGGTCAACATATCCTATACCTCGTTGCGTGTCTCGACAATCCACTGGCCTTGTGGTGAGCGAACGCAGACTGCGGTGGCGTGTGCTTCACACTCTTTGAAACGAGTTTCTGCTGCGTGCCGGATACCGTTCCCACTGGGCTCTTGAAAGCACCCGTGTGTGCAGCGCTTGTGAATGACCTGAAACGCGATGTTGTCGGGGATCAGAGACTCAAGAAACCTTTTGTCGCGTGGTAGCCCTTTGCGACTCGAACCTTCTCTTTGTCCCTGTAAGAATAAAAGTTCGAAACGACGAGCTGCAGCGTACAATACTGTACGAAACTCACTTGTTCGCCGACGATGCAGTTTGGGAATGGCGTGTACGATAGTGCAGATAATTGGCTCTCTCGTACGCCGTCCAGCTCTGCTGGAAGTCTTCCATGGACGTGAACGCGCGTGGTGCGAACGGGCTCAGAATCGTCTCCGTAAGAACCACGTTGTTCCGTTAAAGGGCGTCTGCCACCGCCTCAGGTAAGCTCTACGGACGGCTCGGGGGTTCAGGAGTGCAGCTGTTCAAATCACTAGTCAGTTAACCTATATCAATAGCACACAGCCAGTGATACGCACCAGTCTCTGCTTCGTCACCAGCTTCACCCACAGCTCCATCCATGTCCACGTAGTCTGTGAGCTCATGTCCGGATAGTGTAGCCATGACTGTGTCCTCCGGACGCCTGTTGCTCATAGCCGCGTGCTTCCAGCAACAGCGAGACCTGTAACGGCCGTGTCTGTGTCTTCCAAGTGTGTCATGTACCGTCACTCGCTTGTGTACCGTATGGGCAAACCGACCATGGGGTTGGCCGGAATTTCAGCATGGTCTGGCTTTCAACGTGGAACTTTCCGACGTGAACAGCGTAAGCTTTCTACTTTACTTCCATATGTTTCTTTCCATGAATTTTTCATCTGAATTTTACCAACGTCCATGTCCCGTCGCTGCACGAGTTAGTGTTGCTTGAACTGCCCCCGTACCCAACTGACCCACAGACAGCCCGACGTATCGCTTTTGTGTCCAGCAACCATTCGTAAAATCTTGACGCCAACAAGTGTTCTTCACGAAAATGCCTTCGCCATTTGAGAACCCCAGCAAACTCGTCAAGGATCCGCGCGGCATGACCTACGGGTACGTTCCGCGGCTTTTCTGCTCTGCTCGAAGATGAAGAACAGAAAGTGACGGTACTGTATGTATCTTTTGGTACGTATCTTTCGTTCTGACAAACAGCAAGGCTGCGATGCTTGCCGGTGGAACGCTGGCCATCGCGTACTACATCATGACGCCTCGCAACAAGCACATGGACACCATCACGCGTCACGATCGCGGCACGACGCAGCAAGTGGCGACCAATCGCCACGGCCAGCAGCATCGTGACACTCCACCGTCGAAGAAGCAGACGCAAGACGAGCGCTCGTAGAGTCAACAGCTCCCCGCCGACGGCTCCTTGTGTTCCGGTGGGAACAACTCCGGCGCCGCACCAGAACGAAAACCGTTTTCTTTTGGTTGATTTGCTTACGTGGTGGCGGCGGCGGTTTTGTGTCGATGCGCCGTTTCCGTTTTTCAAGCTAAATCCAAACATCCAGATCAAAAAATTGGTTTCTGTCCCAGCGAGAACATTGCTTGCACTTGAAGCTGACTGTCCTGAACGTATTTGGGTGGATCCTTGACACTTCGCCGTCGTAGGCTGTTGAGCCCACTGGTGCCGATCCGCGAGAAGAGCTGCAGAACAATTATTGCCATTATTTGCATCCAGGATGTGCCAATAACTCTTTTGGTGTTGCGACCAACAAACCCAGGCAGCTCCCACCCAATAATTTCCACAGTGAACCGAGTTCACTGAATTGGCCGCCAATGCTGCAAGTAATCCACGGTGTCGCCTTGGAACTCGTGGGTAACATTGCCATGGTGGCATTCTTTGAACGAGGGGCCGAGAATTGAGTCAAAATGTCCCGCTTTCTTGAAGAGGTCTCAAATCTCGCTGTGCAAAATGAGACGCCACTCCACTCCTTTCATTTTGGAAGGACTGTCCGTGGGCTCGGATCCTGTGGATTCTAAGCTCACAAGGGAATGGCAAATTGGGGGAACTGGGTGCAGTGGCAACTCTACCCATTGACGATCTCCATTCAATCACACACAAAGGAGTCTTCTCAGTCTTCTCGGTCTCCTCCTGCTCCTCAATTCCACGACTTTGAAGTGAGTCGAAGCTGGAACCGATCATTCATTGCTATCGAGTCAGACTGACTGTGAGAACACAAAAAACGCAGAACAACCGAAAAGTCGGTGATGCATCTTCGTCAACACACTTCAGGCGGTTCAACTTTTGTTCCAAACAGAACCAAAACTTTTGTTCTCTGTTTTCAGTCGGGCGATTTTCTCGCAGATTTTTTGCGCAGCCCCTACTCGCCACATCTACACAAACCTCCTATAATACATATCACGCAAAACTCACCCACTCACGTACCCACCCCAATCCACGCAACTCCCTTCTCCAACACCCTCCATCTTCAAATCCCCCTTTTGTAAGCAATTTCTTATATCTCAAATCCGTTTCGACAGGGTATGAGCAGCTCATCTCCCCATGGACTCCTCGCCAGAAGCCGTGGGCTGCGCATGGCCGCGAGTCCTCCCACAGTTCGAGCCTCCTCCTCATGATGGCGTGCGGCCCGCCTCCACCTGATTCTTGGCGGCGATTCGACTGCGTCTGCGTCCACAGGCAGCCTCGTCATCCGCCGAGACGCTCGCCTCGCATCCACGCACTTCTCGCGTTCCTGGGCGTGCTCGCGGCGTCGCACGGCGTCCTCGCGCAGCCCAACTCCACTACCAACTCCAGTATGGAGACTGCTACATCACCACCAACGACTGGCGGGTCCCAGGCGTCTGCGCCTTCTTTTGTGAATGACACGGCGGCGCTGCTGGCCAGCAGCGATCTCACGGCGCTGTTCTACCGCCACTACAACAGCGGCGTGATCGTCGCGCCGCTCGTGGTCGCCAACTCCACGCAGCTTCCGAGCGAAGTCACCTCGCGGATCAAGCCGTACGAGCTCCAGTTCGACCAGCTCGACGGCTTCCTCCAGCGCGCGCTGCTCTGGGACGCCGGCTACATCTACATCGCTCCTCAGACGTCTTCTACCAACTCTTCCGGCTCGAATTCGACCAGTAGAAGACTCGCAACTACTTCCAAGAGTCCGTTCCTCAAAGTGTACACGCGTGACGGCGTGGATATGGCGGACATCGCGCCCACGCGCAGCGAGATGGAGTCGGCGGGCTGCGCGCTGCAGCTGTGTACCAGTGAGTATGGTACAACGTGGCGCGCCGTGTCCTGCGGCTCGAGCAGCGCCATTCTCTCAGTCGTCCACTGTGCCATCGACACGCAGGAGAGTGACGACGCGGCCGTGGCTTCTAATACAACGGACGGACGCGCGAGATCTCTGTGGACGGCGTGGAACGCTGAGGACCGCAGCTCCGCGGACAAGGACGCGCTGGACAAGGCCGATCTCGCAGCTCCGGATCTGAACGTCGCTGAGTACAGGACGACGGGGGAAGGAGAGTCGAGATCCAGTGGTGGTTCAGCAGGAACCGCCAGGTTGCTGACGATCCACACGGTGCCGTTCAGCGAGGAGCCGCCCATTGGCCAGTGTCCTGCGAGCCGCACGGACGAGCGAGGGGATCTGCTGCCGACGCTGACCATCCCGTGTGCCTCGTACGAAGCAGTGGCTGAAACCACGGCGTCGTCAGCGTCGCGGTCGCTGAATGAGATGAACGCAGCGGCGGGGAATAGTAACCAGTGGAAGCAGCCCAAGGCCAGTGAGCTGCTGTCGACGTGGCTCGAGTCCGTGGCTCCCAAGAGCGTGGTCGCTGGACCGACTCCTGGGAGTGGAGCCAAGCCGTCGGGTTCTACTCCCAGCACCAGCAACAACAACAACAATGGAGGGACGTTGCCTGGGTCTGGAGGCTCCGTGAACAACCGCGTGGGCTCGGACGGCGGCTTCAACATGCTGAATCTGATCCCGATCATCGTGGGTGCACTCGCGGCCGTCGCGATCGTCTTTGGCTTTGTATTGCTTCGGAAACGCCGCAGTAAATCCAGTCGTGAGGATGCTCGACGCGGTGCCGGGGGAGGCCGCGACGGGTGCAGTCCGTACGCCAACAGCTCCATGTTCAAGACCGAGGACGCGTACATCGACGCCACGTCCTTCCTCTCACCGGCGGCCGCGGTCTCAGGCCGCGGCGGTGACTTCACGGCGTCCGGCCGTTCCAACCAATCCCACCCACAGGCTGTGGGTGATCTCGACAACGAAATCCACTCGTCCAACAACAGCGCCGTGTCCCTGGAGACCGTGCGCGCCTCGTCCGACCGCCGGCGGTCGGCCCCCAAGTCGCTGGTCATGGCGACACTTCGCCGTGTGATCAGCGAGCCGTCTTCGGGACGGAACCCCGTATCAAGACCGAGTCTGGACACTGAGCACCTCAAGCTGCTGCAGACAGACCCCAACTTGTCGGCGAGCCGCCTGAGTTACGACAAGATCGTGTTCGAAAGAGTCATCTCTCGAAGCCCGCGGTACGAAGTGTGGTTGAGCCAGTACGAAGGCGAGGAGATCGCCGTGAAGCGGCTCGTGCAGCGAGCCAACAACGACAGTCTGCTGGCATTGGACAATGAACTGTCGCTGGCGGGAGCTGCTGCTGCCATGGCGTCGGACGACCACATGGCCAACGCACTGGAGGCGTTCGTGGCCGAGATCCAGATCACGGCCTCGCTGGACCACCCGAACCTGGCTCGCTTTGTCGGCGTGGCGTGGGCACGACTGCCCGCAGACTCGCTGTGTCTCGTGACCGAGTACCAGAGCAACGGAGACCTTCGCACGTACATGCACAAGCACCGCGAGAAGCTCACGTGGCCTCGTCACAAGCTCAAGTGGGCCAAGGGCATCGCCGACGGTCTCCGCTATCTCCACAACCAGCGTCCGATCGTGCTCCACTTGGAACTCAACTCGACCCACGTGCTGCTGTCCGACCGTCTCAAGCCCAAGCTCATCGACTTTGGCGAGCGGCTCAGTGCCGAGGACTGGACCCAGCTACGGATATCGGGCGAGGAGTCCCAGTTGACCCAGCAGCTCGGCTTCCCGTACTGGGCGGCGCCTGAAGTGCTGCGTGGTGACGGCCACCTCATGGCCTCCGACGTGTACTCGTTCGGCATGCTGCTGCTGGAGCTGGACACCTGCAAGGTGCCGTTCCAGGACGCCAAGAACACGAGCGGCGGCGGCAAGCTGAAGCCCTTCCAGATGATGAACATGGTGGTCTCCGGACGCCTCAAGCCCGTCATGGCCGACTCGTGTCCCGAGGAGATCCGTGAAATCATCGAGCGATGTACCGACGCCGTGCCCGGCCAACGCCCCAAGATGCCCGAGGTCGTGCGCATGCTGGAACTCGCCGACTACGAGATGGTGGTGTAGGAAGAAGAGGAGTATGAACACACCTTTTGTACAAACCCGAGTGTTTGGAAATGAAGATATTGAAAGCGGGGGCCCCCTCATGCGCCTTTGCCGCAAGAGTGTAAGTGTGGATGATGTCTGTCTTTCGTGTATTCACACTGACCTGCTCTAGGGAAACATGAAACTATTCATTGGGTGGGGACTTCATCCACTTCAACAGTCGAGCGGCACGACTTCCTCTTCGTCCACGAGCAGCGAGTAGCTGTAAAACTGAAGATACTGCGAGAAGAAAGCACCTTCCAGTGCGATGATCACCTTGAACGTGTGCTTGTTCCACTCAAACTCGAATTCGCTGCCGGCGTCCCACAGAATGTCGCCCACGCTTCGGTTCTGGACCTGGACTTCGCCATCAAAGAGCACGGCCTTGAAGCCGCCACGGAGTCCGTGCTGCAACTCCACGCTGTGCTTCTCGCCGTCTTCCATTTCGAAGATCCACCAGATCTGCTTCCACGGAAACGTGAACAGCAGCGCACTTGCCGCGTGCTTAATCTCCTCCAACCGGCAGTTCCACACGAGCGAGCCGTTCTTGAGCGTGACTTGGCCTGGTCGGCTGAGCGGCACGTTGTCTCTTCCCTGTGAAGACGACGCGAGAATGTTGCGGCTCTTGAAGATTTGCATCTGCAGCAGCGATTCTTCGACGAGGATCGTTCGGCACGTGTCGTCCGGGACCTTAAACCACGTGCGGTTCGGATGGCCGATGCTGACCCAGCTTGGAGGCATTTGATACAGATTGAAGATCTCTTCCGGGATCCGCTGCAGTGTACGAGACTCTTCGGCGATCTGCGGGCCATCGAGCAGCACCCAACCTTTCTCTTTCGACAAACGCACGTACGTTTCCTGGGTGCGCGGTAGCGTGTACTCCATCTCAGCGGGGAAGAATGTGTTCTCGAACAGGTACTTGACGACCTCGCCGCTTCGTTCCGGTGAGAGAAGGACCTCCTTCTTGTCGCAAATAACTCGGAAGAAGAACTTGCCATTCTTCTTTTCAGGATCTTCGTCCATGGCTTCCAGCACCTTGTCTCCACTGGGCGTTTGGTCGAACACCCAACCATTGGAGCCTCCGTTGCTTGGTGCTGTGGCGTCGCTGGAGATCTTGATATACGTGATGCGACTTCCTGGTGGCGTGTACTGGAGGCAGCTCTCGAACACGCATCCGACGGCAAGCGGTGCGACTCCCGGTACACGAGGACATTCAAAGTCTGGAGCGGATCGAAGATGCACGGGCACGAGCACACGATAGAACTTTGGTGTGTCTCGCGACACGGCAAAGCCCTGGACTTGTTCAAGTGCGAGTGGATATGGCGGCTGCAATCGACGCTCACAGATCCACCCAACGTCATGCCGAAGCTTCACGAATGCGAGCTCGGGCACATTACCGGACGAGGCACCAGGAACATCAGAAGCCGGCAGAGAAGGCACGATACGCTCGCTACACTCGACAAGCGTGTCCTTGAGACGCTTTCGCTTGGATGACGAGGAGCCTGGAGGATCCGAACGCCCGTTGCTCTTGCCGTTCGATTGCGCGGCCGCCATCCCCACTGTGAAGAGACCTGGCGTTGGCAACACCTCCACATCTTCCAGCACTCGGTAGAAAAGCCGTTCAATCTGTCGGACGATAGGCTTCTGAATAGGTTCCAGCACCATTTGACCGTCCATTGTCGTCTCAAAGATCCATCCACCGGAGCACGAAGTCACAGCGGAAGATCCGCCCAATGACGAGGTCGATAACGTTCTCGGGATTAGCGCACGCTCCTCGTCCGTCAACTCGATCCGGATTCTCGCCTTCGGACTCGAGCCTCCGCCGACTGCGACGTCTTGGTTCTGATGGCTGTGCGAGCACGTGCAGCGCGTGCTCTTCTCACGACACACCTTCACGTACGTAATCTTGCTGCCAGGCGGCGTGAAGCGTTGGGAGCCTTCCACAACCGAGTGGAGACGAAAGCCTTTGCCCGCTCGCTGCGCCATGATGTTCGGGGCGACGCGAATGCCCACAGGGATGCGGACAATGTAGAAAAACTGGCCGTTTTCGATCTCTGGCTGCGTCGCCAGTCGCTCCAGCACGCGGATACCCGAGTTCAGCGTCTCAAACAGCCATCCGTCTTCGTACGCGAGCTTGACAAACGTCACGGCACTCTGCGGACAGCGGTAGGTCTCACTACACTCGACGATCTCCTCTGCGTTCTTGAACAAATGCCTGGAAATGATCGGCGCGAGCAGATCTGGACCACGACGCAGCTCAATGGGCACGAGAACACGGAAGTATAAGCGACCAGTCTCGTGGATAGGCTCCTCCGTGCTGGGAAGCTGCTCCAGCATGAACTTCTCCGTGTTGCGAGGCTTGGACTGTTGCGTGGACAGGATCATGTAGCCATTGTCGATGTGCGCGAGCTGGATGAAGGTCGTGAGCTGCTGGCTGGGGCCGTAAGGACAGCGTAGACGTCCGGAGCTGGCCACGATCTCATCGGGCATCTTCTTGACGCAGTACGCTGCATACATCAATCAATCCGCCAACACCAAACATCAGTCCAAATATCAATCAATCCGCCACTTCTACTATCCGTAGACATTCGAGCATCAATCACTCAACAAAATCAATCAGTTACGAACCGTTGCGGTCATTCTGGGTCTGCATGCGGTCGCGCGAGTTGGTGCGGCCGGAAGTCTTCATCATCTCCATGATGCTCACGATGTGCTCCGTATCTTCATCATCCGCTTCATCTCCGTCTCCAATCTCCTGCGTTTTTCCGCTGCCATCGTCTCCTTTGCTGCGGATGTCGATCACAAACACCTTGGACTCTTCCAGCACACGGTAGAACGCGTCCTCTGGCGTGACGATGCGTCTCGCGGCCACACGCGCGCGGCGCAGGCCGTTCAGCAGCGCCTCCTCCGCGCCTTCGCTGTCGTTCTGCGCGATCACGCGGCCCATGCGGCCCGCGGACATGGCGCTGGACCGCCATGAATCCTCCGAGCGGAACGACATCTTCTCGTGAGGTCGCTTTCCCTTTGGCACACACACACAGGAAACACGGGGAGGTTTCCTTCAGACCTGTACCATACATCACCTCAATATAAGCCTCATCTTCCATTAAACAAACGGAAAATGTCGCGGAAATAGACGACACAGATATCAGAAATAGCAAATATGGACGATCACTTGGAAGATGCTTACAAATCCGTACGTGGGCCTGACGGCACGGACGGCTTGGTCTCGCCCATGTCGGCCGAGATATCCATGTCCTGCATGACCTTGGACAGGTTCGAGTCCGCCTTCTCGCGGATCTTCTCCTCCTGGCTCTTCATGCGTTGCAGCAGCTCTGGCAGGTACTCGTCTTCGTACTGCTTGGCGGCCTTGTCCACGGCCTCGAAAAACTTGTCCATGCCTTCGCCAGTCGCGGCCGAGACGCCCACCGAGCTCAGCGTGTTGTAGAACTCTTCCAGCACGAGACTCAGCGAGCGAGAGAGGTTGCCCATGTAGCTGTCGTCCTGGACCTGGTCCAGCGCCGCCTGGAAGGCCTCGAAGTCAGTCATCCACTCCTGGGCGAAGTCGTGGCGAAGCACATCGATCTTGTTGAACACAACAACGAACGGCAGACGCAGCTTGTACAGGATACTGCAGGCGTACAGCATGTTGGACATGAACGTGTTGGGGCTGGCTGTACGCGGCGTGTCGACGACGTAGACGATCACAGTCGGGAATAGCGACGCCAAGGATTCGGTGATGATCGATCCGGACGCCGACCACGTGAACGCCTCGATCTGGCCAGGGGTGTCCACCACAGCATAGCTGTCGATCAATCAACCAAACGAACATCAGTGAGCGTTGATGTTCCCACAGAAGATGCAAGAAGACCAATCAAAAATCAAAACGTACTCGAGTTCATCACTGCGCTTGGCGACGAGATCCACGACTTGGTCGAAGCGCGTGGCAAACAGGTTCAGCGACGTCATGATCGCGCCGTTTGGGCCCAGTCCGTACTCGTTCATGACCTGCTTGTAGTCGACGGTGTCGCGGATGTCGATGTTGGCGCCGTAGCCCGTCTTGCGGACGGCTGGATCCAGATTGATCACGTAGTTCTTCAGGCCGCGCTCGATCGCGTGCGTCGCAATACGCTACAAACAACATCAAACACAATTGTATCGTTAGTTTGATGTTCAGCCAAGTGTCGGTGTACGACTGTCTGGATCACTCATACCTGCATCAGTGTGGTCTTTCCGCTGCCAGCCATTCCGATGATCAGCATGGTCGTGGGCTTCGGGTACATCTTCGGAAGACTCGGATCATCACGCAGGTTGGCGGCAGGCGACGCAGCAGCAGCAGACGGAGCAGCAGACGCTGGCGCCGCAGGTGGCGTCAAGGAGGAAGCAGGCGCAGTCGGGAGATCGCTCATGGTGGTCTGGATGCAAGTGGCTTTTTGGTCAAGAGCCACCTCCATTCACGCATCCACATGGAAGCGCCCGCTAAAGTACGGTTGCGAACTAACTAGCCTTCGTTAAAGTACTCAGCTAATATAGCACTCGAATTAGCATGGCTACATCTGGCTCGGATGGTCCACCGCCTGTCTTGGTGTCTGACGTGGGGACTTCACCAGTGAAACGCAATGGTGGTTCATTAGCCGCCTCAGCGCAGCTCATACGCTCGTGCTTATCAGGCGAACTGATCCCTGAAAGGCCCCGCGATGAAGCGCAACCTCCTCTGATAGGAAGAAGGAGGAAGCCCCTCCAAAGTGTTAACCGGTACTACAGTACCATTGAGAGCTTTCGTTGCGTCAGGAGCCTGGTCTTGACCAACTTCAGCCGCTCATGTCACGATGGAGGCACGAATGGGTGATTTTCTGCATCCTGGAAGGTCTGATCCCCACATTCCCCACAAACACTGGCTGCTCCCTCAATGAGCAGCCACTGAGTTCGTGGCCTGCACTCAAAATTTGTATCATAAACCGACTGGGACAGCTGAGGACACCATCAGTCTGACGCACGACCCACGTGGCATGCAACGTCGACTGCCTAACCCAGCAGCTCTTTAGCCAGATGGGATCTCCTACTGCACATGGTCGCAGAAAGAGACGTTGCTTTTGTTGAGATCCGTGCCGCGAAAGTTGAATGTGGTCTCCATGGCAACCTCCATTGCCGTGGCTTCGAGATACATACAGTGCGGGGTTCTCGCTTCAAAAAGCGTTGATGCCTGCGGAGCTGAAGGCAGTTAGAGCCACAGACTCGGTCTTCTCGAGTGCCATCATGCTTGAAATAGGGTCTCTGGTTCAGATTCAGTACTGTATCGTCATCGAAGTCATCAAGTCTCTCTTTCTGACTTTTCCAGCAAGAACAATACACTCGTGCGACCAAGTGCCTTCTGCAGCAGCAGATGCGCCGCATAGAGCTCATCTCCAGTCCAGGAGCAGCGAAGTCCTAAAGAAGACACCAGCAAAAGTCCAAAGCACAACACGTCGACTCATCCGGTAAAGTGCTGTCCACGGGCAGCGCCACGCAGCTGGGCGGTGACGGCCGAACAAAAGCCGACCGCAGACTGCACGCATCCGATCCCACGCAAGAGCTGTTGGTGATTATGATCGTGATCGACTGAACGGAGAGCTGCCCCACGCAAAAGACAATGAGTGAGTGAGCTCGTGGCGTCTCAAGCGGACAGCCACCGCAAGCCATCTGCTCTTGCGGATCCGGCATATTGAACGACGGAGACATGGCTTCTGAACTCATGTCCCTTCACGGCACATCCAGGCCGGCGCGAAGCGACCACGGTGGCATACAGATCGACAGAACGGACCACGCTACGCTAGCCGCTGAATGCCATGGTTGGGAAAGTTGGTCTGGCTACTGGAGTTTGTCCACCGAAGCTGTCAAGGAAGCCGTCACATCCACATTTGCGTCGACGAGACCATCAGCTACCCACTACGACCATGGAAGTGGCCGCCAACACACTCGTCATCTCGGTTTCGTTCAACGCCATGGACTCTGACTCTGATAAACTCGCCATCTCGACCTCGTTCTTTGAACAGGAGATCCTCGATGATCTTCTGGAAGGCTTTGGCGAGGAGGACGACAACGACGGCGACGACAACTTGTCCTGGACAAGCTCAGCAGCCTCTCCGGTCTCGTCAATGGGATCACCAGTGGAAGCCAAGCGGATCCGTCCTGATCTCGACCCGTTGCCCGTCGCCAAGGACCAAGAGCCGACGGAGTACTTCACGGTGGACAACTATGTGTGGCCGACGCCGACCAAGCGCCAGTGCCGTCGCATGCCCGACGAGCTTCGTCGCCAGCGTCATCGCGAGTCCCAGAGGGAGTTCATGACCCGCAAACGGTCTCAGTTCCGTGCGATGCGGTCGGAGATCAGCCACTTGGAGAGCCAACTGCAGTGGCTCAAAGCGAGACAGGAACTGCAGGCTTTGACGAATGAGCAGCAGTCTCTACGGGCGAACATGGACAAGGTCGTCTGCATCATCCAAGAAAATGTCTGGAAGAAGAAGAACGACCAGGACGAGTCGTCATAATGGACAACGCGACGCGTGGCGGAGGAAGGCGAGAACGATGATATGAGCCAACAATTTTGATGTAGAGTGTGAAGAGGACAGAAATACTTCAGTAGTGTGCTGAAGTCCCCGTTAAAGTGCGTGGAAATGAAGTGATTTATCAATGTGAACAGTGTTCTCAACTCATATATGAGTACAGTATATATACTGTTTTGATCCTGTTATATATAACAGGATCAAAGCGTCTATGTGAGGCCCTTGACAAGTGCGATGAGGAGCTCATGTAGATTTGCCACAGGCTCGTTGTCACAATTACAGTGTAGAGCTGTGAACTCGCAACGTGCAGCGCATTCTACTTTAGACAGTCCAATAGCTATTGGATGTGTCCCAATACAAGTCGACCCGGTGGATGACGCTTAGTGTGGGCCACATTAAAATCAGTGCACTAGGGTTTATAGGAAACGACAGGCAACATCGAAATGGGACTGGCGCGGTTGTTTTACGGCGTGGTCGGCGCGCATGGCATTGGCAGTGTCGACTACCGCAAGGGCATGGTCGTTGCGGGCATCAAGAAGGCGATTGCGAAGGAGGAGGAGTGGGTAGTGCAGTCCACACGGAGAATCAAGCTGTTCTTGGCCACGCGCGATCGGCTACAGCCCGACCACTGGTTGATGGGGGATGACGAGGACTCCAAGTATCTTCTCCAGGGCGACGTGGACGTCCCTGTCGATATTGCACGCGAGTACCTACGGCAGGACCGAGAGCTCATGACGACAGCGGCGATCGACGCGGGGCTTCCTGATCAACTGGAAATGGTCGATGGTCGGTATCCCATCCAGTTCTTAGTCCTCGTGGACGCTCCAGAGAAGGCGGACGCTCACACAGAGGACCAGCGAAGACTTTGTGCCGAAGGGGGTCTACGATACGACAATCTGAGCCTCTTGAAGCGCAGTTGTACTCCGTTCGTCTGGACGTGGGACTCTGAAGCATGTGCTAAGCTGACGTTTGGAGAGACTGACTCAATGCTCCGTATTCCAGCGCGATACTTGGTGAATTCAATATTGCGCACGACCGATGGGCGAGATCTTGTGCTCTATCGGCGCTGTGCCTTGCAGGAGCAGTGAAACGAGATCCAGGAAATCACACTGAGGTTGAAAGACCAGTTGTGGATCGTGGGGGCTTCTGGTGTGGGCAAGTCTTGTGCAGCGTTTGCATTCGCGTGCGGCGTTATCAATCGGGATGAATGGGTCGTCGTGTGGATGGATACACTACAACGCGCTGATGTTTTCCTTCGAGTGTATCATGTTCGATGGAGCCAAACGATCCACGTGCACAGTTCGTGAGCACTCACTTCGATCAGACTCGGGCGCGTTGTTGACTTCGCTGGACGCAACTCGCCAGACCGTGATTTTCTTCGATGGCTTCGACGAGGAGTATCCGCTATGTCAAGAGGCGCTGCAGGTGCTGCAGCCATGGCGAGTGGGAGATATCTCAATGCGTCGCCTCGTGTGTGTCACGTCGATGGTCTCACTGGACAATAGAGTCTACAACAGAGAGAAGACACCGGTGCTTCTGAAGAATGAGCGAGTGAATTCACGCCAAAACTGCACGGGTTTCATCCGTTCGTCGACGGTGTTTTTAGTCGCATCGTGGATACTGGACAACTACTTCGCTGCAGTCGACCACGACGATTTCTTCGTTTTCATCGAGAGCTGTCTTCGACCCGCGAGTGCAGAGCCTCTCGGTGCCGCTACGCCGATGGGAGTTCGGGAGTCGCTTGTGAGGCAGAAACATTTCGTTGCCGGGGGCCTGCACGAGCGATGTTTACAGAAACGACGGAAGAGACGGTGGTGATTCTGTCGGAAGCCGTGGCCAAAGCTAACGTTGCCGACGTGGAAAGAATGCTGAAGCGCAACGAACGAGGGTCGAAACCTGCTCCTTATGCCGCCAACCGTTTGCTAGCGTTTTATGACGTTGGTGCGTCGGAGGCAAAGTTTGAGACTCGTGTCGTGAGTTCGTTGGCGGTGAAAATCCTCGCAGCTTGAATGGGCCATGCCGTCATTCTCACCTTATCAAGAGCCATGAATGCCAGGTCCTCGATGGATAGACACCTACTGGATGCTCGGGTGCTGGCATCTGCGGCCTCAGGTTGTCTCTACTACGAGTCAGCATCGGAAGACGCGTTCAGCGTGTAGGCTACGGTGTAGTCACTAGACCGTTCGACTGTCTCCCCCGCTTGATGCCACCAATAATACTGCACGAAAACGTCTCGCTGAAGAAGAGATCAATTGGGACGAGTCAGTTTTTGCAAGTCCTCTTTGTTGGCGAGTTATTCATTGTGTGGAATTCTAGTGAAATTCAATGGCAAAATGGGAAGCTATCGGGAATCAACTACCGGTAAAAGAAATCTAAGACGTCCACTGGGTTACTTGCGGCCCTCGTAGCGTGTGCTGCTGCTGCTGTGGCGGTGGTGAATACGAGGTCGCATCATGTGGAAGATAGCTCGTAAATGACCGAAGCTGTGGCTGCTCGCGTGGGTCCACCGTCGGTGGGAGATGGTTAATAAGAGAAGGCAACACGTTTGGCCGCTGGTGGACGAATGGCGGCGGTGGAAGGTGGATCGTGTTCTGTCCGCTGTTGAGATGGTAGTAGCCTCCGTGAGCAACTGGTCGAGGCAGCGAGCGGTCAAACAACGGACTCAGGGGCTGATGATGCTGAGGAGCTTCGAAGACAGGCTGTGGTAACCGGTACGGAGGCGACGGCAGGTTGAACATGGGCTCATGGACGCCCACAGGCGAGCGCTGGGACGGCAACTGGGCGAGGCGTTGGAGACACGGCGGAGGGTCTTTGCTTCGGTACAGCCGCTGCTGCAGCTGTAGCTGTTCCTGGTCTTCCAGTGTCTTGGCCTCGGCCTTGGAGGCGGCCTTGGCGGCTGCTGAGGACACGACCTTGTGGACGTGCTGCAGTCTCATGACGTCTTCGTCGATGCGGTGTTCCTTGTGGGCCGACTTGGACCGGTCTCGCTGCAGGCCTCGCACGTGGCGTTGGATCTTCTCGTAGTACCGCTGCGCGTGGGTCTGCACCTGTCTCGCCGACCGCGAGCCGATGCAGCCAGCGATCTTGGACCACGGACCTTCCGGGTAGTACCGGATCGCCTGCAAGAAGAGCGCGTGTTCCTCTTCGGACCACACACCTCGCTTCATGTTGGATGATTGATTGATGAACTGAGCGTGTGATTGATGGACTCTGTGTGATTGATGGAATGTAGAGTATCAGGCGGGCGTGCTGTCAGTCAGAGAGGAGATTGGCGAGTGCGAGTTCGGCCATCGAGGATTGTTGGATGGATTGATTCCAGCCGGTCGGTGGGACCAAACTTTAGACTCAAAGAGTTAGGTGGTGAGCCAGGATCGCCTCATCTCCTTGTGACGCTGGCAGTGTTTAGACTCAAGCCACAACAACAGGCAGGGGCGAGTGGTCGACTCTGGCAGCGGTCTGCACTTGAAGCCACGCTGGGGAACTCCCAGAAGAAGCGTCGAGTCTCTGCACCCAGTGGGTGCACCCACGATCCGATCGTCCATAGACTGAACAGATTCAGCAAGTCTTCTAATTAAGTATTCATCGGCCAATAAAGTCAGGTTGGAATAATGTGATCTACTGGATTAAGGGAAATGAACTCTCCATGTTGGGTGCGGTTTTGGGCCTGTTGACTAACTGACGCCAGTGCGAGTGCACCCACATTGCGGCGAAAACGCTCGGCACTTGAACGAAAAGAGCACTTTACACTTGGAATTTGAATGCTCAACGGATCCACAGACGAAAGGAAGGCTTCTGCGCGCGCGAAGAAGAGTCAAAAGACCCGCATTACCCAATAGTACGGTACATCTCAGATACCTACGAACCCATAATGGGGGGCCACTTTCACACCCATAATGCATTCATCAGTGTGAGACTAACACTGTGAGTTGGTTTACCAATTGGCACGACACAGGATACCAGTATGATAGCCCCACCCAGGTGCAGCAACCAAAGTGGATTGTTTGGGCTCTCTTTCGAAGTGTGGGTTGCGTCGTTTGTGGGTGCGGTATCTCACCGGCTCGGTCCAAACCCAAGCGTCTACATTCAGGACTCGTCTCACGCAAATATCCTTATTGCAGTAGCCTTTGTGCACCCACTGGACTTGCGGACTGCCAACATGGATCCCCATTCATTTCTCGAAGTTGTCGCCCACCGCAATTACTGGTGCTTCAATTTCCCTTTGTTCCTGGCTGAGTTGCTTGGTTGGCGATTCTTCCGCGACTTTTCTTTCGTGGTCAGGCCCAGCTAAGCACTGCAGCCAGACAGCGTGGCGTGTGTGTGGCCGTTGCGGTAAGCCACGACGATGTCCTTTCATTCCTACAGTACTGTAGCCACAAATCTTCACGAAAGCACGGCGAATCTCGGGGTGGCGGAACACGCCAGTGTCATCCCAAGAACGCCAGCAGGATCATAGATACAATACAAATGATCATTTATCACAGTTAGTAGTCGCTGTACCGCTCTTCCGCTACGTTCAGGGCGAGTTCTTCGCTGGCATCATCGATTCCGGACAGCAGCTCCATCAAAAAATCGATCGAGTTCTCCAGTGGGAGGATCAAATCCGAGTCGTCTTCATCCGAGCCCGTCCCCACGACTTGCGGGTCGCTTTCAGCTTTACCCTTCTGAGCGGCTCCGCTTCGAGGCCGTGCTGGCGTGGGCAGGCGTTCGCCGTTCTCGAGGGCACGGCCACAGGCCTCCAAGGTCTCTACGTCGATCTCGTGCTCTCTTGCCGTGGCGTGGCGTCCTCTCGTCCCAGTTGAGCCACCTCGTGAGCGGTCTCGCTGCAAGCCTCGCAAGTGGCGTTCGATCTTCTCGTAGTACTTCTGTGCGTGGGTCTGCACTTGGCGAGCCGAACGCGTGCCGACCACACGAGCAATGGCTGCCCACGGGCCTTTCGGATGGCGCTTGATAGCCTCAAGGAAACGCTGGTGTTCGTCTTCCTGCCAGACGCCACGACCGGGAGTTGGGTTGGTGGTCTTCTGGTCAATCATTGGGTGGGTGGGTTGGTTGGTGGTGGGCTGTGAATCGAGCGGAATCGAGGGCCACAGTGCGAATGGCGTAATGAGAGCTTAGTCTACGGCATCCGCGTTGCCATGCGGCTGATTAATGAGACAAGCTCTTTGTATTCCTTGGGTACGGGAACAAACGGATTCGTAGTCAACCGTGATCACCAAGAGATAGAGTCGGTGGCTTCTTCGACATCCCTTCTTCTCCACTCACTCACTCACTCATTCACTCACCATTCAATGGGTTGAATCGAAGTGGCCCTATGAATGAAGGTGTGAATGGTTGCGTATGATGAGATCACTACGCTCCAGACAGTATTCCACCCACGGTTTGGCCACAACTATGGGTCCCTACTGGCTGCGTGTATGACAGTGGAGCCGTTCAGTATGGGTAAGAGCGTCTCATCAGTACGACCGTGACTGGGTGCCTCTGGCTCCGCTTGCCACGTACCCAAAATTCGTGGGGTCACAAATGGAATTGACGTTGAAGATGCCGGACAGTGGGATTCCATTTTTCGGATATGATAGAAGTTAGCTCTCCATGTTGACTGAGTACAGTAAGGTACTCCTTCCCAGCGGCAGCGAGTCGAAGCACCATAATGCTGTGGACAGACTTGAAAAAGAAACATACAATCGTGGACGATGAAAGCCACGAGATTCGACGTTTTCTACTACCGGTACCGGTACGTAGTAAATGATACTGATACGAAATGTCTGGCAGTCGACTTGGCAACTCTCGCTCTGTCCTCACCACAAAATTGTGCCCAGGACTGTGCGGCTAAATGGACTTGTCGATGCTAGGGGATCCCAATAGCTCATGACAAGCCACAAGAATGGAAGTCGTCTCATCCTGCGACGGCTGATGGAGCTGCACGCAGTAGCACACAAAAAAACGGCCAATTCACGCTGCGTGCAAACCGCGGAACGTCGCAACGTGCGACTCGCAAGCCATGGCACGACAATGGTACGACCATAAGGCGTTTTACAATACGGCAGCGTGCCACTACATTCAATTAAATACGATTCCTAGCTTGTTTGCATCGTTGTCGAGGCTGCCAACGGCGCATACTGCGCCATTATATCCTCGGGACTTGAGAAAAGCTCGATGAGAAAGTCGAGCGATTGCTCCAACGACGGCAGCGTGCCATCCACCCACGGTAGCTCACTATGTTCGTGGCAGCCCCAGGTTGCTTCCGTGTCTAGCACGTGCATCGGGACCACATTATCCACCGACACTGGGCTTGATGGTAATTCTTGAAGCCGTTGTAGACACGGCGGAGTCGTCTCATAGTGACCGTCTCGCTTTGATCCAGGAGGCGTCTTGCATAGTTTTTCTACCATCGGTGGCTTGTCCGCCGCTAGCACGAGTGAAAGAATCCGTTCCTCGATGCGGTGCTCGTTACCGCCCACGGGCTTGCGGTCGCGCTGGAGGCCTCTCAAATGGCGCGTGATCTTCTCATAGTACTTCTGCGCGTGGGTTTGCACTTGTCTCGCCGACCGCGTGCCCACAAACTTGGCGAGTTCACTCCACGGGCCGTGCGGAAAGTACGAGATCGCGTCCAGGAACCGGTCGTGTTCGTCTGCCGACCAAATGCCCTTTCTCGATAGAGATCCCATTTGCTTGTGGCTTTGCGGTGTGAAGTGAAAAATGACAATTGACCGTCCTGACCGGAGGTTAGCTCCACGCCACGAATGGCCTGATGGGTTGAATTGCACACACAAGACACACACACACACTACAGTTTACGCAGATGCGCGTGTAGGTGGTGGTTCACCCAAAATACTGGGATCCGGTTCTCACGTGCCCACAAGAAAGCGACGGGCAGGATGATGAGACACATCGCTGTTCCATCAAAGATTTCCCGATCGCGACCATAAAACGAGATGCGCACGAACGGAAAGGTACGTGTAAGTAGTGTACCCACCACGACGTTTTGCATAGAATGGGACGCTTTTGTAATTGGGTGTGCGTCTTGCCACCATTCGTGCCGGCAGAACAAACCGAAGCTGCGCCATCAGACTTCAGTACAAACTTTGAACGACGCGCGGCCACAAAGACAACTTCGAAGTGGAACCTCCAACATGAAGAAACCCCAAGCATCTCATGAACTGGACTTAGATACTGGTAAGCATGAGCTTTACCACTGCGAGGCTGCTGGACTGAGTGGAGGAGGAAGACAAGTTACCAAAACCATCGTTCCACAACGAATCTGGTCGCGATGGGAGTTGGACGACCAGAGGCTCCAGCGACGGGCTTGATCAGATTGTAGAATTTTTGCGCTCTCCGTGAGTCAGACCATTCCCATCTCCGTGGTGGAAACGGCACTGCAGTCTGCAGCTCATTTCGTGAGTTTTCCACTCACAAAATCCGGAATTGTGGAAATTGCGATTCTGATAAAATTACATTTGATTGGTCAAAATGAGGACGCATTTTTACGTCTCAAATTCCGACGCACATTTTGCGACGTCTTCGTTCCCTCGTTTGACTGACACCTTGCTCCCTGACTGACACGTCTGACTGCGCTTCTGACTGACTGACTGTTCCAGCATGGGGCCGCATGTCAACCTCAGGTATGTAAATGGCGCACTTCCTCGCGTCTCTAGATGACCCCTACCGAGCCTCACGCCTCTCCATCCATCAGCCTCTTCCTACAGGAGTCTCCCAGCCGTGTGTATGACCCGCAGCACGGCCACAGCTTCCACCGCGTCGCGCCGTCAGCGCTTAATGCAGTCCAACACAGTCGCCTGTTCTTCCGCGACTGTCTGATCTGCCAGCAGCGCGTGCTCACACTGGGCAAAGCCAACGCCCGCAAACGACGTATACCAGAAAGCGCGTTGTATCCAGCCTCGAATGAGCCGACGCAGCCGTGTCTGTTCCCTACGGCGGCGGCCGTCGCGCCGTCCAAAGGCGAGATTATTCGCACGGCTTGGACTCCTCGCCGACGCTCTGGAGACCTCGCTTCCAGCGTGAAAACCAGCCAAGAAAGCGAACCCATTTGCCAGTGCGTCGACTGTGGTAACTTCGTGCATCGCGAGTGTCTCTCGCAAGTCCACGCGCATCGCAAATGCCGCGGACACGGCGAATTAATCCCGCGGTGTCCTCAGACGACGGCGTCGACGGCGTTGACGAGCCAGATTCTGAACGGAACAGCCAGCCCCGTGATCAAACGCATGGTCAGCGTAAAGCGCAAGTTCTCCACGACCATGACTATCTCGTCGCTGATCGACGAGCTGTCGGAAGACCGGTTGGATCGTGCTGAGACTTCATCTCCTTCTAAGGAGAAGACCAACAAGTCCAAAGCCACGACGGCCATGAGACGAGCAGCTCCTTTTCTAGCGGCAGGCGGCGTCCTCGGGGCTATCGCACTCGGTCCAGCCGCTGGTGTGATCGCTGGACTGAATGTCCTCGTGGCGGGCGTCAGTGTCGAAGGAATGGTGGCTGGTCTAGGTTTCACTGCCGCTACTGCGGCCGCGACGGCGTCTCATCAGATCAAGAAGAAGAACGAGAAGAAGCGTCAGCAGGAAGAGATCAAGTCGGGTGCGTGGGCCATGCAGATCTGCTGGGAGGTGAAGCAGCAGTTCCGAGATACACCTATTTCCGACGACATATTCCGCAAAGACGCCGAGTTCTTGCGAAGGTTCCACCTTCCACGACGAACGACTAGTGTTGTGGACCAGTCTCGACCTGTGGAGCAGTTTGCGCCAAGCAAAGACGAAGTGTACGCGATGCTGTTTGGTATCCTGTCGATGCCGAGCGAGTTCTTGAGCCAAGTCAACGCCGAGTTGAGCAAGGCTTTTCTTACGAGGCATGCAGCCCGAGCTCAGCGTAACGGATCAGCACCAAGCAAGGCCGTGTCGTGCAAGGAGACGCTGCAGGATGCGAAGATGTATGTCGCGCATTTGGTGGGGGCGACCATGCAGACGTTTCCCAGTCTCTCCAGCACGGATGCTGCCGTTGTGAGCTGTTCGCAGGCCGTTGAGCGAGTGATCTTTGACGACATCTACAAGCCAGTGATGGGCGTACTCGACGATTTATTTGCCGATGAGAACGTGCTGTTCTACGCGAGTCTAGAGGACATTCGAAGGCAGCAGGGCTCGTCCCCACAACTCCAGCTCGCGAGTATGGTCCAGCATCTCCATGTCGACAGTACCAACGCCAACGACTCAGCGTTCAAGACTCCACCAGTGGACGAGCACCTGACTGAAGCCGAGCAGAAGCTCGTCGAGATGATGGAGTTCGCCAAGTCGCCGATGAACAAGCTCGAGCTCTTGTGTGCGGCGTTCCGAGCGCTGTGCTGCTTCGCCGACAAGCTCCACCAGACGGCAGCCAACGCCGACATCCTCATCCCGATCGTGTGTGCATTGCTCGTGGGCTCACCACAGTTCTCATCGTCTTCCGGCAAGAGCCACGCGTCGAATTTCGTCTCCCAGGTCGCGTTCACGTCATACTTCACGCACGGAGGCGGCAAGGGCGTCGAAGGCTACGTGCTCACGACGTTCCAGGCGGCGTTGCAGGTTATCGCGGCCGTGGACTTGAGCCAAGGACCAGCCAAAGAGCTGGAGCTCTTCGCAGGCGAGTCGGCAGAGAGCTCGGCTTCGGCAAACGAACGAAGAGAGAGGAGGACGAGCAGCGGTGCGACCGACGACGGAGACGAGTTCTTCGATGCGACAGAGGACCCAGACGGCGATGGCGCCACAAATTGAGTGCAACGCTGCATCTAGTGTGCTTCCAGGCGTGTGTGGCATGGATTTTGGCTGAGAGAAACCTGCCAAAGCACGTGCTGTGGTGGATTAGTCAAAGTTGCGGAAGACCCGTTTGTAAAATTTAGGTTTGTGGCGGACAAGCACAATCAAGAGGTTCTGATGGAGCAGAAGTTTGATGGATGTCGGCTCAGCCGAGTCGGCTGGCTGAGCCCGTGCAGGTGGTCAGCAGATCTTCAACCAGTCGCCCAGGTCATCATTCAGTCCACCAAGATTCGTACTGATGTGTTGGTTGTTTGATGTTGGTGCTGAACCGTAAACAACCAAACGAAATAGATCAGACAATCCATGGTGGCGCAGTCCTTCCAACATCAACGACTGGGGAAAGCAGGAGAACAAACATCAGCAAACCCTGGAAAATCAAAGCAAACGAAGAATCGATTGGAATCGCATTTTCGACCGGATGATGAAGTTGCGACGGTTGATCAGCAACAGTCTTCATCAGACAGTGAAAACTGGACCGTGCAAAAAACGAAGATATGATGCAGAGTGGTATATTTTCTGTTCAGCGTCCAGTCTGCAGCTGCACGAACGTGTGGGCAAGACGCACTGTCGTCACAGTGTTATGCTACCATAGTGGGATCTGACTTCCCTCTTCGCTGAAGTCGAGTAAACTCGACTTCACAATGGTGGTGTGCTGAGGGCGCATCAGATTTCATATCATGGAAACGCTTCCCAAGACTACGATTTTGGCCAATTTCGTATACTAATGATAAGAGATTCTCGACATCAGACACTGCACTGAAAAACTAGAGTACAGTACGGTACCGTAGTGTATTATAGTCATCGAATAGATGGTGACACACATAAAG
Source organism: Pythium dissotocum (assembly GCA_023336355.1). Taxonomy (NCBI): domain Eukaryota; phylum Oomycota; class Peronosporomycetes; order Pythiales; family Pythiaceae; genus Pythium; species Pythium dissotocum. Next base: position 18,856 of record JAADWY010000220.1, on the reverse strand, counting down.
ACTTCCGTTGGGCCTCTTGGTGCGTGCGACACAACAGCTCCGAAGAGACGGAGCTGAGATGGCTTCCGCAACTGATCTGTTTTCGCGCTTCCTTCATCAGCAAACATGCTGGTGCAGCACACACAGAATGCCAAAGGCTACTGGAAGAATAGGCTGGTCCGGTGTCTCTCCTCACTGTGCGAATTTGCTTCGTGGTGGCTGCTATAGGGATTCTAACCGAAGCCGACCCAGCAACAACCCTGCGGGTCTCGAAACGAAATGGTGGGTTGATGATCAGCTTGATCAGAGCTGCTACTATAGTATTGTGAGTGCAGGTCCAAGATCGCACTGTGGTCGGAGTGAACGCGGGTATTGACTGTCCGTTGGAAATGGGGATGGACGCGTCGACTCCTAAAAATTTCATCGACGTAGAGTGACCGCCGATTTGTGGCTGAGAAGCGACTTCAACATCGAAGGAGATGGGGAGCCCAGCGGGAATGAATGTTACGCGCCTGCCAGCAACGCGCAACCTTCTGCATACAGAGACACCCCATACAGTACTTAGTGACTCATCCAAGTGCGCGAGCATGCTGATGGCTAATACAGTCGTGATCGCTTCAGTATGGAGATCTTTACAACGCCATAGTCCAGCCTGATCCACTGTGAGAACCATACAGTATTGTGCTGTGCTGGAGGGAGAGTAGCGATGAGTTCAGTCCCAAATCGAATCATTAGCATGGTGATCATTCTTTCCAAGAATCAGTCCACGCCGTTGCGAAGGTCTGATGTTCTATAGTGAAAAGCTGGGGTGAACAGACACGCACAACGTTATGAGCAAACAAACATTTCGTTGGAGGGCGAGCGCACTGCGGTGTCTCAGTCATTTTTATGAATTGGTGGAGCCATTTCGTGACCTTGTGATTGATGGAGCCACGCGATCCACACGATGAAAAATTGCCGAGGCGCTTGGCGCGGTCCCAAAGAAAAGCCATCACAGGAACATGGCTCCATCCAACCCACCATTTGATGATAGTACCACGGTTGTGCAGGGTGCCCCGTCGCGTTCCCACCAAATCGTCCACACTTTGTGTCTATCAGCATAAAACGGCCATACTTAATCCCACTGTCACGGTGGTGTGCACAGATGTTGATGGTGGTGTGTCCAAGCACGACTCATGCACAAGCGAAGTGGTTCTCCTCAGAACAAGAACGCTCCACACGACAGCGATGCGTTCCGGACAGAACCGTTTTGCTTTCCTTCGCTCGATCTCTTTTGTTCCACAGTGTGTCGCACGAATCGGCACGTGCCACGACCAGTCGGAACCATTTCCAGATTTGCACTCGCCCCCCAGAATCAAACGCCATTTTCAGATCCTCAACATCAATCAATCAATTTACCAACATGAACGGCAAGGGCATTTGGACGCAAGACGAACACGACCGCTTCCTCCAGGCCATCAAGATCTACCCGCAGGGCCCATGGCGTGCACTGGCCAAGTACATTGGCTCGCGCTCTGTGCGTCAGGTGCAGACGCACGCGCAGAAGTACCACGAGAAGATCCAGCGTCGCATGCGTGGGCTTCACAAGGACCGCAAGACCTGGGCTCGCACGGAGCACCGCATCGACCTGGAGCTGCTGGATTCATGTCGCTTTGCCGAGCACATGAACAGCTCTCCGATTGCACGAATCCAAAAGACAACACCACCAGAAAGCCCGAATGATCTCGCTGTGAGCTTCAAGGAGCTGCTCAAGCAGGCGACGCATGGCAACGAATCCTCTCCGTGCAGTCCACAGTCTATCGACGAGATCGAGCCGCTAGTCTACGATAGCGGCAGTGCGTTTGTGGAGACAGTGGCGATTAAGATGGAAGTCCACGACGCGAATGCCACCCACGACGTGGACCTGCCTTCGTTCACGGAATCGTTGGATTTTTTGATCGAGTATCTGTCTGATTGATGGAGCTACACTTTTAGACCAGTAGACAACGACAATCACTTATTTTATTGTAGCTTAGACGGCTAGAACCACCAATGCAGCGCGCTCCATTTCGTTTCCGTTTGCATTGATGGTCGCATTTGATTCATGGTCGCCTTTGATGGGTCCATTCGGCTTTGGCTGTGGAATCCGGCGTGAGTCCATTGCTATGGATCCCATGCGTTGATGCTCTCCCTTGTGTCACACGACGGAGGTGCGTTTGCGACCCGTTAGTGGGTACAGTACTCGAAGATGCCGCCTATCATACTGAATGATGGTACAAACAAGTTGCCGCACGGACACTCTGACCAGCTCATCGTGGTACTGTGTCAATCGTCCGATCATTGCCAGTTTCTTCCTACTGTACTGTGTGTGCGACTTGTGGGATGACGTGTGAGACCGAAAGAGGACAGTTCAGTGAGCTGCCCGGCCGTGAATATTATAACGACTGTGTGAACGAGATCTGTCACCGGTCGGAAAATATACAACATGCCGACGATGGTGTCGTATCTCTGACTAGTCATTGAACAGCACAAGTCTTGAGTGTGAAGCTGGGAAACCGGTACTATTCATTTAGAAGAAGCAGAGGAGGTAGGAACACGAACGTGCGAGGTCTGGGGTGCGACCATTATCATACTGCGAGAATTCGTCATCTTTCCAGAGTCCAGAGTCCAGAACTGGCACAAATCGTCCACACGCCGACACGCTGGATGTGTGGACGTCCACACCAAAGGATGCAAGCACGAGTCCGCGCCTGATACTGTACCTTGATTTCAACGTAGAAGAAGACAGGTTCGTCTCCGAGAAGTGCGATGGCTCCTGTGAAAGCAACGAACAATAATTACAAGTCAATCCCGTTCATGCACCGAGTGTGCATTGCTTCGCTATGTAGGTGGCTTCTCGATAATTTATCCATGGCTTCCACTGGCGTGAACGAGCTGCAGAGGGTTCGGCCCTGAGAAGCATTCCGTCTGCAGGGTGTTGCTAGCAAAAAAACAAACAGCCAAACGAGATGGTGAAGTAGTGTTTTACCGAATTGCTTGCGAATATTGGGACTCAGGAGCTTGGCAGACACTGGAATAGGATCTCAAGCGATGCGTCGAACTCCGCAGTGTCGAAAACTGCATTATCCAGAGCCGAAAAGATCTCGCTCGAGAGATCGCCGGAGCCTGGGGCGTTAATCCAAGGCGCAGCGTCTACATTGAGATACGGCAAAAACACCGACGCGATCGGCTCCTCCTTGACTTGGTACATCGACTCGTGGAGTCGGCTTGAGATCGAAGCCACTGGAGCTGCTCGCTGCTCGGGGTTGACCATCGGGTCGTCTATCCGGTGCTCGGAGCGGATCCAGCTTCGTCGCTCCTTGCGGAGTCCTCGCACGTGGCGACTGATCTTCTCGTAGTACTTCTGCGCGTGGGTCTGCACTTGGCGAACGTCGCGGGTGCGAACATGCTGCGCCACGTTTCTCCACGGCCCGTGCGGGTGCATCTGGATGGCCTCGAGGAACCGGTCGTGCTCGTCTTCCGACCAAACTCCGCGGTTGGATGGCATTGCTCTAGTCGTGGTGTTAATGGACAGTGGTGGTCGTGGTGGTTAATGAGTGGCAAGTTGCCAAGTGAACGACAACGACGGCAATCAAGCACAGCGTACAGGAGCAGGTCCGCCGTGTGGACGGGTCTTCAGGGTCATAGCAAACGCGATACAGTACGAGAAGAGTCTTCCTTGTAAATGATCGTGGCACACACACTCCGACTCGATCCAGACTGTGGAATGACCGCGCCAACCTTCTCGAGTGGCTACCACTGGCTGCCAACCTGAGGACACTGCGTACTTTCCCGTGAGTGCCCTTTGCGTAGAGCTACAGTAGAGCCTCTACTGCAGCTATTGCAATACAAGCAGATTCCACACTAGTATAGAGAGGCAGGGATGTACGCTTGGCGCACCTGCGTGTGAGATTCATCGAAGCGTGAGCCTTGTCGTCGTCGACAAATCAAATCATAGAGCGGACAGTGTCCCGTGAGTCGTGAGCTCAACACCATAACACGGATACTCAACAAAGTCATTCGTCTTTGCATTCAACGTGTTTTGAAACGGCAATGGAACCTCCGGGGATGGGGAAATGATGCGTGGGTGAAACACTGTTCTCGCTGCCGAATTGCGTCGCTCCACTCAGCCGCGTTTGGAAAATTGCAGTTTTTTCATCTTATGGCTCGCAGCGATAGTAAAGTGGGTAAAATGCACAGCAGAGATATCTCAGTTTCGCAATGAGCCCATAAGTTCCTGAACTGCCCTGTTCTGTGTGTCTCTTATCCACTGATTGCAGAGATCTCCGCTTCTCGCTCTGTATAGGGTAGTAGTGTCTGAGCCGTGGAAGTCTTCCACTGGAAGAAGCCTGCCGTGGAGTTCTTCTCCCATCACCAAACAACGAAGGTTTCGTGCTGCTCCCTCACGGAACAACCCAGTCAATACCCTCTTGCAGTGAGACTCACTGCGCTGCGTCAACGGCTTGCATGCGCACTGCGCATGCAGGCTGTTGAGGAATGCTCGGACAGATAATGGAGAGTTCTTGTGGAGTTTGAGTCCCCACATTGAATGAGCAGAATCCACAGACGACCACTGGCGGCCAATGCCAACGAACCACACTCAGAGATCGAGACGATCACTCACGTGACCAGAATCTGTCAACCAATCACACGCATGCCATCAAACAAAGCACCCAGTGTGGCAACGTTGCGTCTTCATCGGCGGAAGGATCCGACAGCCTGTAGGTACACAAGTTGAAGCGACTGCATTCGTGTACCGTCTGTCCGTCAACTTGCAGCAGCCGCCGTGCGGTTTATGTTACCAGCTAGTGTTTGTGGCCCAGCAGCTTGCAGCTCAGTTGAAGTTGATCGGAGTGATGGTCATTCCATTTGCACGATCTTTTGGATTGCCAATCAACAATGACCAAGAATACAAGTATACTTCGAAGTACAGGTACTTGAAGTGATTCTTGCCAGGACAAGGAGATCACCAGGTCACTACTCTAGCCTCTTTCTTCCACGTCAAACAGCCTTTGAAGCGTCTCGATAAAAAAAAATAGAACTGTGAAACTGAATTGGTCATTTTTCCATCAGTGTTTATGAAGAAAAATCTTCATAGAATCGATCCATGTTGTTTCTACTCCCTATGGCACCAAGATCAATAGTCCGACAGACACTCGAGCAAGATATCGAGGGACTCCTCTAGCGTCGGCAGCTCTCCGGTTGTGCTCGGAAGAGAACGAGTCCGTCCGTTGTGCCCTGGCGTGGCCTGAATCGATCGTGCCCCGCCCGTGATAAAAGTGTCGCTGGACGTGTACGCAGGCATGGGAGGCAGTACCCTTGGTTCGTGTAGACGGTTTGTGAGGGTTGCTACCGGTGGCTGCTGGGCAGGAAGTGGGAGGTCCTCCACGCGATGCTCTGCTCGGACCCAGCTTCGGCGCTCTTTTCTCAGCCCACGTACGTGGCGGTTGACCTTCTCGTAATACTTCTGAGCGTGGGTCTGGACTTGGCGCACGTCACGGGTACCGACGTATTCCGCGACGCTGCGCCAAGGTCCGTGAGGATAGATCTGGATCGCCTCGAGAAACCGGTCGTGCTCGTCCTCCGACCAAACGCCACGGTTGCTTGCCATGCCTGTTGTTGCTTTTGTTGAGTGGAAAGGTGTTGTCGTAATTGGCAAGCCAATTTGAAAATGAACGAGAGAAAACTCAAGTCGTAAAGTCTGATGGCGGGCCGGCTACGACATCCTAGTAGGTCGGCTGAGGTCGACGGTGTGACGTGATTCGCGTGGAAAAACTGCACACCCGGTTCTCCTGGTTGAGCACACCCAGTGTCATCTTGTTCTGAACACTTCAGTCGTTTGGTGGCTACAGCACAAAGCCGTCATGCTCTGACGTCTAGGCTCTTTTGCGCATCCGAGCACCCTCCGACCCGCACCTCAAAGTGAACCTCAGTTTGCCTTTCTCGGACTGATCTCGATACCGCGTCATACTAAAAACGGGTAGTTCTCCATTCACACAATACTCCTCGACAGGCTCCTTTGTGTGAGAGTTTAATAGAACTCGCGCAAATTTTGACACTCGCGTCGATCTCAACTCACAGTCAACGCCACGAGAATATGTGTTCTGAGGCGATCGTGCAACGTGGCTGACGTCGATCGCTTGGAGCCATACACTGAAAAAATGGCGAGCGTGGGAGGCCACTCAATGCAATAATCGCCCCACCCACTCGTCAGCATATCACTTTCGTGTGGGTACTCTTTGGGCTTCAAGAAGATGAAGAGTGACGGTTCGACTGGTGGTGGGCCATCGAGAGTGTTGGCGTTGAAGATCAAAGATGCCTTCGATCTTTCTGATGTTTCTTCGCTGTTGGACACTGCGGTTTGATAGACCCACCCTTTAACACTCATCCACGGGTTCTCTACTGAAAACTGAGAAAGCGCATTCACGTGAGTCGAGAGCAGGCTGTAGTGGGCCTGGGTGAATATATTTTATGTTATCAATCCGCTAAATACTCTAACAGCAGATCGAGAGATTCTTCAAGTGTGGGGAGGTCCATAGTCGAGTCTGTTATGGACTCTAGGTAGGAGTAGGAGGCCTGTGATGAGCCGAAAGCAGTGTCTTCAAACTCATAATACGGCAGCGGCTGGAAGTCCAAGTCTGAGAACGCTGCGAGTCTGAGGCGGTCGGGGATACTGGATGCCATGGGTTCTGTCTGGATCGCACGCAGAGGGAGGTCTTCCATGCGGTGCTCTGGTCGAACCCAACTGCGTCGCCCTTTGCGGAGCCCACGCACATGACGATTGATCTTCTCGTAATACTTCTGGGCATGAGTCTGGACTTGGCGAACGTCTCGTGTGCCGACATGCTCGGCGACACTGCGCCATGGGCCGTGAGGATACAATTGGATGGCTTGGAGGAAGAGACCGTGCTCGTCTTCAGTCCAAACACCACGGTTCACTTGCATGGTTGTTGAGGTTGTCGGTTCGGGTAGTAAATTGCTGAGCAAAATGTTTAATGATGCAATTAGATGCCATGCCTGAAGCACCAGCTCATCGTGGATGTGAATATCCATCGCCATCCACTTTTTCGTCGATCACCACAAGGACGATGTCTTCTCGACGGGCCATGGAACATTTTAGGAAAATGTAACGGGTAGCCGTGGCTACTAGAGCTCTCTCTAGTTCATGCAAATCATTTCGCCACCGAAGTGTTGTTGTGGACGCCACTCAAGTCCGTGATGGCTACAGTCATCCCAAGCCGCAGAAAAAGGAGTTTTAGGTCGAAAATCTCACCTTGTTTTGAGAAAACGTGTGACAAACCTCCTGATTTTGCCCGTTTTATGGGCGGTTGGACTCTTTGACAGTTCCCAAATTTTGACACTTGCTGTCACGGCGTCGAGAAGAACTCATTGTCACCAACAGCCCAGTGACTAATGGTGGAGCTCGAGCATGTCGTTGGGGCGTCGTGGCCACAAATTGAGAATTTTAATGTAATCGGCAACCACAGACCGAAATACTCCATGCTGAAAGTGGATATGCTTGAAAAATACGGCCCAAAGAAGAGGGTTCGACAGTATCGCGACGCCCTGTGTCGTAACGGACGGCGTAAGCAAGTGGGGAGGAGTAATCGAAAGTATACGCCGGACATTTCGAGGATGATTGAAAAGATGGGAGGGGGGGCTGAAGCCTGTCACGGACGAGGGGCAAAACGAGAATGAGCTGTATTTCTGTTACGGTATCGCGTTGTCCATTTAGTACTTTGAGAAAGTTGGGAAGGGAAACGTAGCAACACATCAACTGCTTCGATCACAGTCGACGTTGCTGATGGGGGGGGGGGCGGTTGGTTACTCTTCCGACAGGCAGTGTAGGAGAATGTCGAGCGATTCTTCGAGCGACGGCAACTGGGCGTTCATGTCGATCCCCGAAGCCGTCGTGCCGCTCAATTGATACGGATACACGTCGTCGTCGGATCCTTCTTCCTTTCCTTCGGAGCCTTGGTTTGATAGAGCGTCGGCCGAGAGCATCCCCAGGTTGACTCCCGGAAGTTGAAGCCCAGGAGGAATGCCATCGATACGATGCTCTGACCGAATCACATCACGACGTTCCTTGCGGAGTCCTCTCAAGTGACGACCGATTTTCTCGTAGTACTTTTGGGCGTGGGTTTGCACTTGACGCACCGTTCTCGTACCAACGTGCTGGGCGACAAGACGCCACGGACCTTGAGGGTAACTCTGAAGCGCTTGGAGGAAACGGTCGTGCTCGTCCTCCGACCACATTCCTTTCTTGTTCTTGTCCGAGCCGCTCATTCTCGTTGTGAGCAGCGAGAAACCAACAACGATTGTCGATGTTGTCAACATGCCACCAAATTCTGGGCGCTTGACGTAATGGTGGTGGGTGCGTGTGACTCCCATGGCAGAGCAATGTGACTTTGTTCTCACGCGCCATGGTCATACTCGGTTGGAGATGGATATTATTGCAAATCGGACGGTCAGATCCTTGGCAAGAAATCGAGTGACGGTAGTGGCCGGGACGATTGGCAGTGTCAATTTAATAGAACCCGCTCAATTGCCATGGCATCATCTGTAGAAAATCAAGCGACTCATGTACCGGTACCCTCACAGAAGAAGCACTGTCTCCTTTTGAATGCCGATAAAGGTAGTTTGTGTCGGTACCATAATCACGAGCTCCATCCAGTATGTCCATCATATAACAGAAGCTTTTGTTTCAGGGTCGACGGTATATACGGACATCGAGGTTTTTCGGATAGTGCCGGTGCCTCAAATGGTATAGAAAAGATACTCAAACGCGTACGGGGACTTGCACGCGATGAAACAATTAGAAGCACAAAGATTTTTCATAGGTGTGACCACCGATTATTTCCGTTTCATGGGCTTATACATCCTCTTGGTCACTATCCGACAGAGTTCTTTTGGGCTTGGTCTCCTCGACAAAGTCTTCCCGACGCCAAGTCTGCACGTCTGCTCGAGCTTGCGCCTGTGGCTGCCCTGGCCAGCCACAGATTGACGGCTGGACAGCGGGACGCATGATCTGATGCTGAAGCGCAGGCGGCAGGCCTCCAATGCGGTGCTCAGCACGCACCCAACCGTGTCGCTCCTTCCGCAAACCTCTCATGTGACGCCCGATCTTCTCAAAGTACTTCTGCGCGTGGGTCTGTACCTGACGCGAGTCCCGCGTGCCAACATGTACGGCGACCATCCGCCACGGACCATGCGGGTAGATATGCATGCCTTCCAGAAAGCGGTCGTGTTCTTCAGCGGACCATAAGCCGCGGTTCACGTCCATTTCTCCGTACGATTCGCGTTGTAATTGAGCACACGCACGTTCAGAACTGGGCCATTGGCCCACCAAGGTCGATGGGACTGCATTCACTGTACGTACCGGTCAAAGTCCAATACAGTACGGAGCATTCTCTACCGGAAATTGACATCCACTTCCAGTGTTTGACTCGAGTGCCACAGAACCACCTACTATCCATATCAGATCACGGTGTAAAGAAGCATATTTTCCATAACCAGGTGAGCTATCAGAATGGCGTCATCAAGTCGCAAGTCCGATCTACCTATTTTTGATAATTCGGTGGTGAGTCTTCAAGCGGCCCCACTTATGCACTTGTGGACGTCATCTTCAATTTAAATTTAAATTTTTTAGCTCGAACCCACTTTCGAGTCCACATTGTGAGTTGCAGTTCGACCAGCGCAGCTCTGATTGTCCTTCAGCACTGCTGAATCAGCAGTGATTGATGCTTCCCACACAATTGATTTTTGGATGGTATCCACTTCCTGACGCCCGACTCGCATTTGTGGCTCTTGTGAGGCGGCGAAAACAGAACGTGACATCCCTTGAGAAGCTTCAACTAGAGTGAATCGACCGTAAACACTTTGAACAACTATGCCCCTCAATACTGGAGCATTCATCTCGTTGACATTGTACCTATCAATAAAGGGACGCTCGATGTACACCCCAGCTTCGCATACCGCCACTTCCAAAGAAACGGTGATGAAAATGGTCAACAACGTTTCCGGTAATGACCTGGATTTAGGGGGAATATGAGGCGATCAATGGCCTGCCATCTTCGATTTCACAGCGAAACTGATTGGCACGCACGAGACTGCACTTACCAAGTAGATCGAACTCTCTCTACCATGCACTACGTTGTGCATAAGTATGACCTCTACGCCCACTTTTCCTGCTACGACACAAACTTGTTCCAATCGCACGAAGAGCTCGTTTACATTTTCTAGCCATTCGAGCAACATATCAAGGGACTCATCGAGTGACGGAGTACGCAGCCAAAAATCTTCACCGTCATCGGACTCGCTTGATCTGGTATTTCCATCGCTGGAGATACTAGCGGTTGGTTCTGTCTTCCCATTTAGAGCAGCACCAGTAGCCTCCACGTCCTTGGTCTCTAGATACTGGATCACTATCGTGCGCCGCAGGCCAACAGGGAGGTCGTCGATGCGGTGTTCTTGCCTCATAATGCGGACTCGATCCTTCCGTAGTCCTCTCAAATGCCGACTGATCTTCTCATAATACTTCTGTGCGTGGGTCTGGACTTGGCGGATATTTCTCGTGCCCACACGCTTCGCCACTAAGCGCCACGGGCCGTGAGGGTAACTTTGGATCGCCTCCAAGAACCGGTCGTGCTCGTCCTCGTTCCACAATCCGCGGTTGATACTCGTACTCATGCTACTGTCTTCTTTCTCTGGTTGATGAATGAAATCCATCATTGTCGACCGTGTTTGCCTTCCTTTCCTCCTGGAGGTCACACACTGCTCCGAGCGATGGATCACAGCTTGGGAATCGAGCGCATACTCCAACACCTGGCGGTCGCGATGAACGATTGATCCACCACCCAGTAGACCAATCAGTAGTGAGCAATCGTCATGGTACTATTGAGGAGCCGGTGCGGGGAGCTCTTCCGCAACAATTGTTGGCTTCAAGTGCGTGTCTCTGCGTGATAAAAATTGCTCACCTGCACTGTGTTTGACAGTTTGGCGACTGTTCCAGTTGAGACACCAGAAGCCACGTTTTGAGACCTGAATTTCCATGAGATGTTCGCCGTCTGTCTCGAAAACATGCTCAATACAGCGCTAGTTGACAATCAGGACCCACCGTAAATACTGGTTGACTGACTAGCATACGGCAGACTGGCAGTCTCCAATCACGAACGCCTCCATTACACGAGCATAGACGGTCGCCACTAAACCCTCTGCTTTGGCTTGCCGACTGAATTGAACTTCAATACGGTAATTGAAGTGTACAGTGCAGACTCGGTGACGCAAAGGGTGGAATGGACGTGCTATGCCTGACCAGAAGTCACTCGATGACCAGAAACAGACTGGTGTTGACGAAGTGGTCGTGGTGGAGGTGTGAGGTTTGTGGCTTTGGTAAGACGAACTGAAGAAGGCACGCAACCATATTGTTTACGATTTCCTCTGTTGATTCTAAACAGAGCTTATGAGCCGCGTCGGGGGCAATTCGAGATACCGTAGGTACTGTAATTTCTATGTTCTATTCCTCCTCGAGCCATTCGAGCAGGATATCTAGCGAGTCTTCGAGCGAGGGCACTTCCGCGGCCGTGTAACTGGGCGACCTTCCGCCGTCGTCCGAATCGCTGACGTCTCCGTTGTCTGGTTCGATCTTGACGTCGTCACTGTCCACGCCGAGACGAACTGCTCGTGACTCGAGCTCCTGAGTGATCATCGGCCGATGGAGTCCGACAGGCAACGTGTCGATGCGGTGTTCAGCACGCAGGACGAGATTCCGTTCCTTGCGGAGTCCTCTCAAATGGCGACTGATCTTCTCGTAGTACTTCTGCGCGTGGGTCTGCACTTGGCGGATGTTTCTCGTGCCGACATGCTCTGCCACATAGCGCCACGGGCCGTGCGGGTAGCTTTGAATGGCCTCTAGGAACCGGTTGTGTTCGTCTTCACTCCACAAACCGCGGTTGACGGTCATTGTGGAGTCGCTGTTCATGGTGCTGTCAAAATGAGGAATGAAAGACGCTTGCGAGTTCATGGCAGAGTGTAAGACGACAGCAGACAGTCTCTCTGGGTACACGTTGGCTTCAAGCATGCTACTCTCATCGTGTGTGCCTGCCATCATGGCAGGGATGGGCAGGCGTTCTGAGTTTGCAGCGATCAGACGAGATATGGAAGCGACAAGCTACTAGTCAGCACAGTGAACAATACAGTCGACGCTCAAGCGCAGTGAGTCACCGCATGGCGACTCGCTATTTATGTTGTAGCAATCGCGGATAATTGATCCGTTTAGAGGACGGTTGAGCCACTTGAGCCGTATCCTATCCATTGGGCGAGAGTCCTATCCGATGGAAAAAGCTCAAGACGCTCAACAAGAGAGTCAGTACGGTGGATACAAATACGGTACATCCCAATAATCCCAATAGACTGTACATTGTCCACAGACCACAGACCACAGACCCTGAGGATCAGGTTCCTGACCTGTCCTTTCGCCTGTGACAACAACAGTGGAGACGTAGAGACACGGGACGCTGATGGCTGATGCAACCGTGCGACCACAGCAGGCGCCTTCACACTCGCTGCAGTACCGTAGTGGCACAAACGGGAAGGCAGTCGGTACAATCTCTACCGGTACCATACAATACTAGAGCAGAAAGAGACTGGCTTCAAGCTCAGTCCCTCTCTTCACAGTACGTGGTGGTTGCATGTCGCGATGTTGAAGACGATGTGTCACGATTTCGAGCCGCGTCTATGTGCAAGTGGACGTGCCGAATTTTCAAAATTTCTAGAGGCAGCCATCTCCAAAAAGTCTGGCGTTCTCTATTGCAGCACACGACCACGCGACCGTGAGACGAGTGCGAGTGCGAGTAGACAGTAAACAGTCAACGTGGCGTGGATCGATCACCGAAAGATGGGGGCGAGTGCAGTGGCTACACACTGTACTCTTCAAGGTCCGACCTTCTGCGGTGACGAAGCGCCATCACCACTTGAATGATGATGGCTGGGGACAAATCGTTCGTACATGTTGCTCACGTTGTCGTCTACGTAGCAGAGTACGCGGGCGACCAAGTTGTGTGTTCTACTATGCGAGCCTGCATCAGTGCGGGGTCAGTTCGACACACAAAATGTGTCTAAACTACCAAATTGACGATTCGATCGATTGCAAACATTGTTATTTACTAGTAGGAACTTTGACAATCGCAATTATGCTTGTGTTAAGGCGTACGGTTGTGATATGCAAGGCCACCCACCAAAAACTTCAGAATCGCTACACGCCACAAATTCAAATTTTGGTTTCGCTCGTCGAGATGGCTACTGTAGTAGTTTAGTCGCCGATCGCACAATCGAGAAGCAAGGGCATCGATTTTGCTCCCGTGATTGCTAAACGAAGACTGGAAGTTCGCCATACGTGCCAGCGTGGAAAACAAAGCTAACATTGTCGCACGATGACGTACTCTGGTGCTGATTGTAAGGATGTCCTTTAACTTTTGTGTGTGTGATTAGTATTTAGACAACTTCGTCTGCTAGACACTGCAGCAATATGTCCAAGGCTTCCTCCAACGACGGAAGCTCAGCTTCTGTAAGACCTTCTAAAGGCGCGTACTCTGGCGAGTGACTCGTGGCTTCTTGCTTTGCCACTACTTCATCGAGTGAGTCGTCGCTCTCGTACTTGTACTGGGCTGGAGACGTTGTGCCGTCGTCGATGCGGTGTTCGGCTCGTGCGGACGCCCGTCGCTCTTTGCGAAGTCCTCGCAAGTGGCGGCTGATCTTCTCGTAGTACTTCTGTGCATGGGTCTGCACTTGGCGAGAGTCGCGAGTGGCAACGTGCTTCGCCACAAAGCGCCACGGGCCATTCGGGTAGATCTGGATGGCTTCGAGGAATCGGTCGTGCTCGGCTGCGCTCCACAGGCCGCGGTTGATACTCATCTTAGGAGTTGGGAATTGGTGAAGTAATTCTCACGAGGAGAATTGGGTAATGAGCTCCGACTGCGCGTGCGTCTATCGGTCATGCGAGCATTCGCTCTCACGCAGTCGCCACATAACGTCGGAGGTATGGATGAGAGTATGGATACACGAGGATGAGCAAAATTTTGAAGGCGTGACAGCGAAAGAAAGATCTATAGAATTGTACTTAGCGGTGTCTGAACTGTTGCCACAGGGACTATGGTCAAGGTGAAGCTGCTGCTAGAATGGATACCTCGTTTGTGGGCTCGACCACCATGACACCAAGAGCTCAATTTTTCTGGCAGCTGCCCACGTCAGCCAAACGGTCGAATAAAATGTAGAAATCACAATTTCAGTAGGTTTGCGATCAAAATCTAACCATGAAAAATGATCTTTCCGGATAACGAGTACCTTCGTAACAAAGAAACGACCAAATTTTACTGTGATATCAAATATTTTGCTTCCAGAATGTTTCACAAAATGTTTGCTGATGTGTTTCGGTACTTTTTGAAATTTGATTCGACTTCATCGGCTCTCAGAGTCCACCAATCAGGCAGCCCCTCCACCACAAACAGTGTTGAAGTCATCGCGAAGGAAGTCCAGCAAACCCGAGATGCCGTCATTATCGAATTCGTCACCAAGCGTGAGGGTGTCCAAGGTGCTCGCCATATCGACAAGTCCGATAGATTCCGGCCAGTCTTCAAACGGACAATCCTCTTCATGTGATGGATTCGATTTCTTGAGGGGTTCGCAAACAATCCGCTTGCGTTTCTTGAGAAGCCCACGGTGGTGGCGGTGTGCCGTTTCCGTGATCTTTTGCTGGTGGGTTTGCACCTGACACATTGTCCGCGTGCCGATGTGGTCATGAACGAGGCGCCAAGGGCCACCGGGAAACAGACACAGTCCTTCCATGAATCGCTGGTGCTCGTCCGCTGACCAGGGGCGGTATTTATCGCTTTGCAGAGAAGGCTAGGTGAGCTTGTGCAGCATATCACTGGGCACCGTAGGGTAGATATGAAGTGCCCTGGCGTTGTTGGCACTTGGGTTTGATTTGGCGGAGTCGTCCACGTCTACGATTGACCGAAGTACTGACGGCGTTGGTACAATTCGAAAGTTAAAATGGTGATCTTCGGAGGGGCGAGAACGGATAACTGATTGACACGCTTCTTTGGCGTTAGCTGATGAGGTTTTAGGCCGACTGACGAGGGCATAAGGTTGATCGTCCCTTAAGGTTGATGGCATGTTCGACCAACCTCGCTTGTTGGGAACCAACCTCGCTGAGTTGAACCACTCAAAAGTGATTCTTGCTGATTGGTTAGTTGCCAAAACGCGTGGTTGAAGTTCGTCGATCTTTGTAGTCAGGTGGTCCAATGATTTACGTTTTGGGTGGACTTCCCGTAATGTTACTCTACACTGGAAGGAAATGTTCTACGTGTCTAGTGCCAGTGCGGAGATCGCAGCCTTGATGTTGAGTTGAATTTCTTCCTCGTCTTCTGTCAAATAAAGGGCAGCTTTCACGTTTTCTCTGAAGGTCGAGGTCGTGATGTGGAGTAGTGCCTCCACGTGAGGTGCTGGTTCTTGGCGATGTTTCTTGTCATTTGACTGAGTCAACATTGTGTCGTCGTTCTTCTTCTTCATCAGTCGAGGTCGTTCATGAGGTTTTTAGTGGACTGATCGACACAATGTTCGTCTTTTCATGGTTGTTGTGGCTCCGCTGTCGTCTAAACGTCGAGGTCCACAGATATGTACTTTGCGGCATCACAGTCGCCGAACGTCACGAGGAATTGTTGCATGGATGAACGCGAGACTGCATCGAGTCCTCCACCAAGAGAGTTTTACAGTGTGTGTGGACAATCATAAACCTAGCGTAAGAAATGAACTTGGGGCTTTCGGATGTATATATTATTTAGCATCTTACTCGTCCGAGAGATATTGTAGCAAAATGTCCAGCGATTCCTCGAGCGATGGCAGCTCGATGTCCGATAGATCAGGCAGCTCTACAATGTCTTCAAAGTCGAGTGGGCTATCGAGCGCGTCGTTGTTGAAGTCGTGGCACACAAAGTCGTGGACACTTGGCATGGGTTTGTCCTCACCGATGTCTGGCACTTGAAAGCCAGTAGTGAGGTCGTCGATACGGTGTTCGGCCCGCACTGTGGTCCGCCGTTCCTTGCGCAGTCCTCGTAAGTGGCGGGAGATCTTCTCGTAGTACTTCTGTGCGTGGGTCTGCACTTGGCGTACGTCTCGCGTGCCAACGTACTCCGCCACGTAGCGCCACGGGCCATGCGGGTGGATCTGAATAGCATGGAGAAACCGGTCGTGTTCATCTTCACTCCACATGCCGCGGTTGATGTTCATGTTTGATGGAGTGGAGTTGGTGATGTAGTACTTCTTGTAGAATGTAGGGAATTTGGATAATGAATGACGGCTTCAGCCGCATGTTCAAGCAAGATGTCAGACCCCTTCCATCGATTGTCTGTGATCTCGTCCCGGCTCGACCTCTTCCCCTCGGATACGGTACAACATACTGTGCTAATGCACAGACACATCAGCAGGTCGGTACTCTATGAAGCATTAGGAAGTGCACTGTCTTTTTAGCACTTGATTTAGGAGCCCTGAACGGATGGCTTGGTGGTTGCCATTGTCGTTTTACCACAGGTTTCCGTCTAAAGCCTTCTGCGCGATCCGTGTATGAGGCGACACCATCGACATGCGTGGAATGTTTCGACGCTCATTCGGTCAGGCGTGGATCTGTTTATGTACATTATGGATACCGTTGTGTGGCTCCCGGTGCGCTGCCATCAGAACGACACGTGCACAATTTTTCAGCGCTTCCCGTCGTCGAACTGTCGGACCTTTTTGATGTGTTGATGGCGAGTCAGATTGATGCTTGTTGTGCCCTTAGATCAGTCATATCGTTTCTTTTTTTTCGCTTGATCTTACTTGATTCACGACAGTACAGTACTGTACAGGTCCTCAGTTGTGGTTGAGCTCATCCCAAAGTGGGTGCGGGTATCATGAGACCGCAAATGGACATCTCAGGGAAGCAGTGAAGCCAAAATTGCCAAATTAGGGTGGTATTTAGTGATTTTACTGCTGTTTTGGATGGATTTTACCTTGAAGTTATATTTGTGATCTACCTTGTTTTGACAACTCATCATGGATTTTGAGACGTCTTGGACATCTGCCAACAAATTGACCTGAACGAAGGCAGCGTCGACTGTTGATGTACAAAGTGTGCAGAAAACGTGTGATGTGAACGCAACCAGTGCTGATCTCGGCGCAATTCGGACCAAAGTGGATGGGCTCGTGCTTGCTTGATGGGCGCAATCTCAGTCCCGGGAGGATGGGGGAGGAATACTTTGAAGCACTTCTCAAAAAAATGAAATAGCGACCTGTCCTTCGAGTTGAGGTTTGTATCATGTTGGCAACATATCGCCAGGCTGCACACCATCTCCTATTTTCAGACAGTATGATACCAAGTACAGTACTCCGTCTTCCGCAAGATAAAACCACGGCACTGTTCTTGGACAGTGTTCGTATCCTTTCTCGTTAGTCATCGTCCCTTGGCTGCAGCAGCATCCGATCTTACATTCGCTACAGCTAGCTTGTTCTACGACGAAGCTGTGCCGTTCTGCTGTAGATCTGCACCGCGTCTTAATGTATTGGGTGTGCGTTGTAGAGTCACCACTTTTGATCATGCAACTGAAGTACATTCAAGAACGCTTCATCCACTACAGCCCATGACAAATTCAATTGGCATTTCTTTTGAACTTCTCAATCTACTCATCAGAGAGGTATTCCAACAGAATGTCGAGTGATTCCTCCAGTGAAGGCAGCGCGTTTGCTGTAGAGTATTGCGTGGGCCCTACTTCTTCCATCCCACCAAACCAGCTCTCGATGTCCTCGATCTCTTCGAACTCGAAGTCCACGGTCTCGATAGCGTTCACGTCCTGCGGTTGATTGGATCGTCGAGCAAGGACGTCGATCCGGTGTTCCGCACGCACTGTCGACCGTCGCTCTTTCCTGAGACCTCGCATGTGCCGCCCAATCTTCTCGTGGTACTTCTGTGCGTGGGTCTGCACTTGGCGGACGTCGCGAGTGACGACGTACTGAGCGACGAAGCGCCACGGACCTTGCGGGTAGATCTGGATGGCTTGCAGGAACCGGTCGTGCTCGTCTTCGCTCCAGAGTCCACGGTTGATGCTCATGGTGTTGTGTGGAGTAGTTGATATCGGTGGGACGTCGTAAATTCGATACTGAGGAGGTCTTGGCTCGTCCACGGAGGCCCCAGTTTACTGGAGTACAGATGGGCTTGGCCAGTTGCCTTCGCGCTACCAGCACGCTGTACCTTTATAGTACACTTGTCCTTCAAACAGACATGGCATCGCCTCTGTTCGGCAGTGATGATGCAGAGTGCGACGTCTGCGATGGGAAAGATGATTGTTGACTGAGAAACTAACCGCGTTGCCGCCACTGGTGCATGGAAAAGCACTCCATTGCACCAAAAACGAACTATTCTGTGTGCCTGACGAGAACGTCTCTGCAACGCAATGTATTCGTCCGACTCACTTGGTGGTGGTCCGTGTGAGTCACACTGTGACGGAAGCTACACCCCACGCTGCGTCACTGGACGCGACAGCTCTTTCGCATCTCATGTTTGGACGGAATCGAGCCACAAGAATACAATTTTTAATGTGCTGAGGCGTCAAGATCATCTGAATACACAGTCAAGTGGAAAGACGGCGACATTGCTCATTGAAGCCAGGCTAATCACATCGATGGTAATCATACGGATTGAATCATATTTACACAATAGCGAGGTCGTCGCCCAGCAGATCGAGCAGACTCGATAGATCTTCAGCGATGCAATCGGCAGTCATTGGGAACTCTACCGGTAGCATCGGCTGATTTGTACAGTCAGTAAGTGACT
>JAADWY010000219.1:0-42538 GCA_023336355.1 Pythium dissotocum | reverse complement strand
CCCCCCCCCTACGCATGGGCTCATGCTCCGAGCCAAAGCCCAGTCATGATCCACTGGGGAAAATCTGCAAGTGGATTGGGATAACCTACGTCCTTGCACGCTCTATTGGATACTTCGAAGTAAACTACAACGCCATTTTCTTGTAGACTATTCGTACTTAATCGAGTTCTAACCTCGTTATGCACATCGCGACATCTTTCATAAATCCTCTCCAAAGGCAACGCAAAGTGAGAAAAATCTTGCAAAATAATTACGAAAAGCACTCAATTGAGAATCGACCAGGACAATTTAGGACATCGCCAAGAGTGCCAGATATCTTGATAATGGTGAGATCCTCTCAGGTACGAGCTGAGAATGTCTGTTAACGCAAGTAACTTTGTGTCTGTCATCCGTGGAAGAAATGCCGAGCCCAGTATAGAGGGGCTTCGCCCAACAAGTCCATCGCACACATGTATGTAAAGTTTACCGTCCCGATGTCTACGATCTCGTTCTTGGCATCACCTCGGCGGTTGCGTCAGCGATCAGGCTTGACGAATTGGAAGGTGCCGCTTGATGCTCGCAGAAATACGCTGGGCAAGTGATGCGTTCTCGGTCACAACGAGCAACTTGGTCTTTCCCGATTGGATCTGGAACTCCGCACCCACGAGCACGACGTCGTTGCTTCCACGGACACGACCACCGAACTTGCATCGTCCCGTCGCGCTACTCATGTTGTTGATCTCGTAGACCTGGGCTAGGTTGCAGTCAGTGAGGGCAGCTTGAACGAACGCATTCAGCTGCACAGGCGCCTGCAAGAAGAAATCCGTCGTGTGCAGTGCAGACTGGTTGGCCATCGAGATGCGCTGGTTGAACTCGTCGAGGCTCACTTGGTGAGGCAGGAGCAACTCTCCAGCAACCGGCACGAGCTCTACGTCGAAAGTTGCGTCACCCGTCACCACTTGCAGCTCGATTTGGTCCAACTGTCCACCAAAATCGACGTGGATTTGAGCCATGGATGCGGCGCTTCCCGGGAACAGCACGGGGATCTCTGGGAACGAGACAACCTGGTTTCCGCTCGTGTCCTTCGCCACCACTTGAACGCGAGGAATAGGCTGGTTGCTCTGGTTCGAAAGCCACAACTGCACAAGGTTCATGTTTGGCGAGTACATGGATGGCTGGCGCAGGAACGAGTACTGGATCTCGAGACCGTTACCAGTCAGCGACGACAACAGCTCGCGCTTGGATGCCGCGCTTTGCGGAGCCGACATGCTCAGGTTCATCAGATCCCCAAGAAGGTTGCGGTTCGAGTTGCCACCAATTGGAGCATATCCCACTCCCGCTGCCGCACCACCATCGAAGTTACTGTTCATCGGAGCATTGCTCGCCGGGGCGTTCAAGAAGTTCATGGCGTCAAACGGATCCACAAGCGTTGCAGTCTGGGCCGGCTGGCCGTTCTTCTTCGATGACGACACTGCCTTTCGAGCGTTGCGACGGCGACGGCGCTCGTCTTCAGAGTCTTCAGAAGATTCCTCTTCGCTATCTTCACTCTCTTCCTCTGATACATCGCTCTCGTCCTCAGATCCGGATTCCGATCCCGAGTACGCCTCCGAACCGCTGCTGCCTGACTCCTCATCCGCGCTCGCATCCGAATCCGACTCCGACTCTGACTCCGAATCCTCAGATCCGCTGTCGTCGCTGCTGTAGAAGCCAGTCGCCTTGACCTTCCTCGTGTGTCTCTTGCCACCACGTCGGTCACTCGACACAGGTTCATCCCGTTCGTTGTCATGGAACGAAGATTCGTCACGCAGCGACGAGTCGGGCTTTGACTGACGCCACGTCGGCAGCGGGGCGTAACCAGGGACGCTGTGGTGGACAACGCTTGAGAGGGTGCCGAGCGTGAAACGGGTCTTCGACTCTTCCTCGTACCCGATCAATGGTGCCGGCTTCTTCGTCGCGAAGATCTTGTGAGGGTTCACGACGTTTGCGTCACCAGAGAGTGCAGCACGGATCAATCGAGCGCGGTCACGCACGTCGTAGTCAGAGTCGAACTTGCACAGTTCAATCACATACTGCAGCAGCAACTGGATGTTGCGGTTTTGCGGCTCGTGCAGACCCAGCTTCACTGCAAGGTTGAGAACCTGCAGGCGAACTTCCGTGGCTTCATCCGAGAATGTCTTCGCAATGAGGCGGAGAGTCTCCGCAGCACATACGTGACCATTGTTCTCCTGGTGGAACTCGCCAAGCATCCACACGATCGACGCACGCGCGGATGGACTCGTCACGCGGCCGCTCACCATCATCGCGGCAAGCGACCGCACGACGCGCATGCGGTCCTTCTCCACGGCGCTCTGCTGCAGCAGCTGACGAATTACCACGACACTTTCCGCGACGACTTGCTCGTTGTTGGAGCGCACGAGACGCATTAAACCGTTCAGGCAGCGCTCAGCCACGGATGGCATCGCGTCCGCCACGCGGCCAAGTGCACGCACCGTCATCGTCACGAACGACTTGTCCACGTGACGCACGTAGGCTTGGAACTCGCGCAGGATGATGCTGACGTTCTCATCCGTCACCAGCGCCGTGAGGATCTCGAGCTTGAGCTTGCGGGCATATGACGGATCGGTCGCACGCACGAAGAAGTCCTGCAAGAATGGACGGAACATATCCGGGCGGGAGATCGACATGGACGAGATCACCGTCAGCACGACGTACTGGATCTCGCGCTGGTTGCGCATGATTCGCACCAGCGACTTGCCGATCAGCGTGTTGGTCGCGACACTGTGCGTGCCACAGTAGTAGTGGAGCGTCGCCACCGCGAGCACGACTGCGCTGTTGCGAGACTTGAGCAGCGGGATCGACGAGCGGAGAAGCAAACGGTGGTCTTCGTCGAGCTCCTCACCTCCACCAATTCCACTCGCAAGCGCATTGCTTCGGAACACTGAGCCAATCGACGGGAGCTCCTCACCTCGAGGCGCGCCAGCACTACCAAGGTGAAACGGCGATGCACCCGAGTTGTTGTTCTTGCTCTTGCCGTTGTTACGCCCCTTCCCTCCATCGTCCGAGTCCGAGCCGCCTTCGTCGTCCGAGTAAAAGCCGCGCTTGGTCTTACGCTTCGGGAACAGCGTCTTCATGTCCTTGCCGCGTCCAGCTTCTTCCAGGTTCAAGACCTCTGGTGTGTTGAACTGCTCGCGGCAGTAGCGGATGAGCACGTTGATCGTCACTACTTGCCCCCATTCTTCGATATCTGCCAGTAAGTGGCAGATCTTGCGGAAAGGACGGTGCAGCAGATCGAGTCGCTCCGGACAGACTTCGTTCAGCGCCTGCATGGCGCTTCCCAGCACCATCGTCGACGCGTCATGGAGCAGCTTGCCGATGATCTCCGCCAGCACGTCCTTCTGGTCGGCGTCGACCGCGTAGACCTTACTGATCGCGTTCGCGGCGCACTTGCGCACGTACGGCGACGAGTCGGCCGCGCACTTTCGAATCGCGATGAGCTGAATCTGCAAGATATCGCGCACGCGGATACTCGTCATCACACGCAACGCAAGAGCGCGGATAAGCTGGTTCGGATCAGCCAGATCCTTCTGGAAACTGTTGATCGAGAGCAGCGCGAGCTCACGGCACTGCGCGTTCGCGTCGGCATAGTGCACAAGGTACATGTACACGAGCTTCTTGACCTCCACGGACGCGACGATCACGTTCTTGACGACGTCGGCAAAGAACATGGACACGTCTTCACCCTTGCTGATGGACGCGAGCAGCGCCTTCATGGCCTCGAGCTTCTCCGAGTGGCCGGCCACGCCCAGCTTGTTGTCCAGCAGCTTGCGGATGCGGTCGAGGTTCATGCTCTCCTCGAAGAAGTGCGCGTCGCCCGAGATCCCGCGCATCGCCATGGTGGATATACGCGCGAGCTTTCCCCTGGTGTCGTTGCTTTCGGGTTTCCCTTCCTCCAGGTGGCAGCCAACTCAACTTTTCCGCCCCAACTTTGTGGGGAATGATGGTCAATTTCCCGAAATCCCTAGAAAGATACCGGTTCACTTCAAGCCCGAACCGGTTCATGTCCTACATTTAACCGTCTTAACATAGGACATCTGACCTGAAACAATGTTTCAGCCAATGAGATGGCGTTGTGGCTACGCCATTGGATCTCATCATGGACCTGCGGAAACGGTCGAGGGGCTGCTCACATCAATTGAACAGATAGATTCGTGGAAAGATGGCTCGTCCTACTGCTGCCGCTACGTTCGTCGCTACGGCGCCTGTGTTCACGGCCTTCCGCAATGTGAAGGTGGGTTCGTCCATCGCCGCGGAAGGCGCCAAGAAATACATTGGAACGCACAACGGCTCGTTCCACTGTGACGAGGCGCTGGCCGTGTCCATGCTCAAGCTGCTGCCTGCATTTGCGAGCCACGACATCCTGCGCACGCGTGATGAGGCGAAGCTTGCGCGGTGCGAGGCTGTCGTGGACGTCGGAGGCATCTACGATGTCGCGACGCAGCGCTTCGACCACCACCAGAAGACTTTCGACGGCACGTTTGAGAACTACAACACGCGTCTGTCGAGCGCCGGCCTCGTCTACAAGCACTTTGGTCGCGATATCATCCAGCAGCTCGCTGGCGACAAGGCCCTCGATGACGCGACGCTTGATATCCTGCACAAGAAGACGTACAAGAGCTTCATTGAGCACATTGACGGCATCGACAACGGCGTGGAAGTCGCGGAAGGGCCCCTCAAGTACTCGGTCTCGACGACGTTGAGCTCGCGTGTGGGCCACTTGAACCCGAGCTGGAACGAAGACCAGTCGGAGGAGCGTGTGAACAGCCAGTTCCAGCAGGCCATGTACCTCACGATCACGGAGTTTGCCGAGAACGTGCTGTCGCTGCTCAACTCGTGGCTGCCCGGCCGCTCGATCGTGGAGGACGCCATCAAGGCGCGCTTCACGACGCACCCATCGGGCGAGATCGTGTACCTGCCAAACTACTGCCCGTGGAAGTCGCACCTGTACGACATCGAGAAGGAGCTGCTCATCGACGGCCAGATTAAGTTCGTGCTGTACAACGACTCGACCGGCGGTATGGTGCGCGTGCAGGCGATCAATGTCGAGTCCAGCGCGTTTGCCCTCCGTCTCGGTCTGCTGCCAGCGTGGCGTGGCATTCGCGACGACCAGCTCTCTGGTGTTGCGGGTATCGAAGGCTGCACGTTCGTCCACGCGGCGGGCTTCATCGGCGGCAACAAGACGTACGAAGGCGCCCTTCAGATGGCGGCTGAGTCGCTCAAGGCCCAGGAGACCAAGTAGAAAGATTGTCTACTCCAAATGAGGTGAAAAAATCGAATGCAAATTCATTGTATCATTTATCTAAGCGTTGAGTAGCATGCTCATGTCGTCGAAGGCCTTGAACAAGTCCTCAGCGAACTTGTCCGAGCTCGTCGCCGCGCACGAGTTCTTGCTCGAGATGTGGAAGCCGATCATGTCCTCACCGGCGATCATGTAGCTCACGCCGTAGCCGTCCTCGGCGACGGGGCCGAAGCCACCACCCGGCGAGAGCGCGTCCTTAAGCGTGTACTTGGTGCCGGCCAGAGCCTTCTCGACGGCAGGCCAGTGGTCAGTCTGCTGCTGCGGCTGCTGGCTCGTGGAGAGACGCCATGGACGACCAAGGGCGCTCTTCAGGAACGGCGACTCGATACCAAAGCCCACTGACGTGCAGTACAGAGTGAACAAATGGCGGTCGATGCCCTTGCCGCTCATAGCGTTACGGTAGCCGTCCTGGTGGATATCGCACGCCTTCTGGAGGGCCTTGAGCTTCTGCTCGCGAGGGATAGACGCGTCAGCCATGGCCAACACGAACGCCTTCGACTCATCCGTCACAGGGCGCACAGTCTCCGTGCGACCGTCGCGGTACAGACGCGTCATACTCGACTCGTAAGTCTGCGTGATGTGACCCTGGTTGCGGTAGTAGGCGAGCTGAAGCGCCATCTGCACGAAGCCGTCCGGCGACACCTTGAACTTCTTGATCAAGCCCTTGCCGTACTTCTCGAACATGATCACCGACAGATCAAAGTCCTCAATCGACTGCTTGGCCTCCTTCAGCGACTTCTTGACGGCGTGGTCAAGACCGGTCGAGATGTCCCACTCGAGCAGCTTGCACACAGGCAGCACCGAGGTCTTCTCCTTCTCAAACACACACTTGGTGTTACCATCAGGCAAGTACGGGTCCGCCAGAGTCTGGTTGGTGACGACCCATTCCCACGAGTGAGCCATCGCAGGAGCGTCAGCCCACGCGTGCTCGGCGTTGAAGCCCGGAAGACCGTTCTTGTACACCACCAGGTTGAAGCTCTTGTCAAACCAACGGTTGGAGCCGTTGCCGTGAATGAGGTCGCGGCCCATGGAGCTCCAGTCGCCAGGCACGTTCTCCTGCAGTGACACCGTGAACACAGCCGACTCAACGACCTCGAGCGAGCGCTTGTTCATGCCCTCCGAGAAGTACTTCTCACGGTTCTCCGCCCACTCGATACGGCCCACAGCAGTCAGCGCTGGCAGGTCCTTCTCGGCAGTCGTCGGCTCACCGAGCTTCTCAGCCGTGGCCATGATCCACTCGATCTGGCGCTGCATCTCGTGGAACGACAGCAGCTTGCCGTGTTCACCCTTCTCGAACAGTGGCATCTTGAAGTAGCGACCCTTGCACAGCACGGCGACGTGCTTCGACTGGAAAAGCTTGAGCTCGTCCTCCTCACGGCCTGGGATACGCGTGCAACCAAACATGCGCTGGTACTGGCTCATGCACAATGGCACAATGCCACGGATGAGCATCGGCGGCAACTGTTCACGGTCCAGCTCCTGCTTGAAGAGCATGAAGTGGCGGATGAACACGGCAGCAGCGGCGGCCTGGTTCTTGGTCGGCATCATATCCAAGTTACGCGCAGGAAGTCCGTAGTAGTTGCTGTTGATCATGAGCGACGTGCGGCCCTTGAGGTACACGTACTTCTCCCACCAGTCCGTCACGTAGTTGGTCGACCACCAACTCTTGAGGTACAGGTACCACTGCAGCTTTGGGCCGTCCTTCTTGACAAAGTCGTCCGCCATCTTCTCCATCTCCTTGTATTCCTCCTCAGTCATCAACGGGTGGACGGACTTCATGAAGCGGTCGACCGTGTCCTTGAGCGGAGGCACTGGCAGGCGAGGCAACGCGTCCTGGAACGAGTACGTCAGTGGGTTGCGGCCACCCAAGATCTTGAGCAGTGCGCCCCAGACCATCACGGTCTTGCTCTTCTCACGAGGAGCAAGGTACAGCCAGCGGCGGTAGCTGAGCAGACCGCGCAGGATCATGCGCTGGCCAGCCATGAGCATGAGCAAGCCAATGAACGCCGCCCAGGCCGCGAGGTAAGCGACGTACAACGAGTGCGGGATGAAGCGCGCGAACGGGATGAGGAAGTTGCCGACGTTCCAGACAAAGTACGCAAGCCACGAGCTGCGCCACCACGATTCCGACGGCGACGCCAAGACGATGGCAATCACAGCCAGCACGAGCACGACCGCGGCGACTGGCGGCGCCGGGTACACGCGGTTCTTGATGGCGCGCTCCATGTGGTACATGCTGCGCACGAGCGCCTGGCGGATGCGCCATGGTGGCGGGATGGTGAACGAGATGCGGATGCCCTGGTCGGAGTAGAGCAGCTCGACGCCGCGCTTGTGCTCGTCGAACACGCCGATCGCTTGGTGCGCTTCCGCCATGTTGACCTGCTTCTGCAATGCGCCAGACGAGGAAGAACACGAAGTGCTAGTGGGGAAACGACTGGATTTCCAGCGGCAATGAAGGCTACGCAGTGAAAGTATCCCAGACGCCAAGAGGCAACAGGTGAAAGGTTCACGGCGGACTGGGGTCGCAAGTTCCAACGGGACGATCACGCCACGCACGACTTGTTGCCGTTCAGTTGCCGTACGGACTCGCGATGTCGCTCTTCGCAAGCAGCTCGTCGTTGGCCTGTTTGTGCACTTCAGCATGAGGTCCCACTGTGCGACTGAAGCGACACCCAGCAGGTTTGAATAAAACCTCATGAGGGGTGTGGTGAGAAAGAACACAAGGCCGAATTTTGACAAACCATTTGACAGAGAAAGACAGTTTATAGCCAATGGATTGACATTATTTCCGGCGGTTGACGTGGAACAGATAAAACCTCACCTTGAAGTTGGTCGAGGTCCAAACGTGACACCGCCGACGAAGGAAACCACTTGAAACGACCAGAGGAAACTGTTCGCACCGTAGTGACGCTAATAGTAGACTCAATTGATGAACCGGTTCAGCCAAGGTGAACCGGTCCAGAACCTTTGGAAAAAAATATGTAGTGCTACTTAGCCGACCGACCTGCTACATTGAATATTTCACAAATACACCTCCGCTGGCTCACAAAAATCGAGAAGCGGCGCTCTCCATCACTGCGCAACCCGCGAAAAAAAGAGCAACTGCAACTGATTGACGAGATCGCCACAAGCACGAGCCAGGCGATGGAGCGCGTACGTGAGGACATCCTCGACGACCATGACGCCCACGGTGTTGCTGTCGGCGGCTCTGTGAGCGATGACGCAGCGGGCGTCAGCGTCGACAACGTCGACGGTAAGACGGTCTAACATGGCATGGCGACGCCGATGGACTAGCGATGGGAAGCGTCTAACCAACAATGGGTACACTACATGGCTACATTTTTTAGGCGAGGATACGGATGCAGATACTGTCCTCCACTCCACGGCGGACGACTCCTCAGCGTCGTCGTCACAGCAGCAGCACGCGCGTGTGGTGCGAGGGCGATACGCCAAGTTCACGGCCAGCATGGACGTGCTGCTGCTGGAGGCGCTGTGCGCCAACAACCCGTTTACGGCCAAGCACGGCACGCGGCTGCAGATGTGGCAGCAGATCGCGGAGACCGTGGGCGAAGAGCTCCTGCAGAACAGAGAGGCGTACTCGTGGCACACGTGTCGGTACGTGGGTTTGTGCAGTCAAAGGAGGAGGCACTGGCCGCTGACAGTGGTTTGATGGAGTGTAGGGATCGCGTGACCACGTTGATGAAGTTGTATGCCGATGGCAAGAGCGACAAGCTGTTCAAACACGGCACGGTGGAGGAAAACACGCGCAAGGAAAGCATCTTGAGGGAGCTGAGTGTGGTGCTGCACCAAGCCAAGGGCGCCAAGCCCGGTGGGCTGCTACGGCCATCGCCACTGCTGGACGGGACGATGGGCGGAGCTGGTCGCAGTAACAGCGTAGCTCTCATTGGAGCTAGTACGACACCAACCAGGGGGGATCTGCGGAGCCACAATGGCAAAGCTGCTCAATCTGGACAGAAAAGACGACGAGTCGAAGGAGCAAGCAATGGCGGTGGCACTGGCGCTGCTGGAGCAGTTGTGCTGGGGTTCACCAACCGCAATGGCATCGATTCTGCCAACTCACTTGACAGTGAGACGTTCCGCGCTCGTGTGCTGGAACTGATGGAGACCAAGATTCAGTTCGACATGGAGCAGCGAGTGAAAGAAAACGAGCTACGCGAGCAGGAGTTTGAGCTGCAAAAGCGGTTCTTGGAGTATTTGCAATCAAAATGAACGAGTGATTCCTTGAATACGATCACCTTCCCCGACACGGAGCATTGTGGAAAATGGCTAGTATTCTTTTGGTGTCCGAGACACAGGCGTCGCGTCTATTCAAGGACCAAGTATAACAATTTCTTCGTCTGGCTTCAAGCCGACATCTTACCCGACTCCACGAAACTCCACTTGGCGACCCACTTTCTTGTGGCAACTGAAGACGAACACACTAGCGTCAAGCAGACATCATGTCCCGTGTGCTCGCCACTCGTGCGGTGATGCCGATGCCCGTCTCCATGCGGCTCACTCAAGCCATTCGACGATCCAAGGCACCAACGGCCTTCACTTGGACGCGCGACATGATCTTCCAGTGGAAATTGTGGCGACGTGGACTTGTCGTCGTGTGGTTCATGGTACGCAATGTCACCGCAGCATTGATGTGGACGTGGCTGCTCGTGTGGCTATGCAGCTATGGCAACGTGTTCTCTGGATTATCGTCGCGACATCAAAGCTACGGCGTGTTCATGGGCGGTGCAGTCATGTGGATCCAGCTCACGTTCTGCATTCTCACGCTCGTCGGACAGAGCGCCGTGCTTAAGCCGTGTCATTTTCCTGCATCTCCAGATCCAAGGCGACCACCGGGCTTCGTGTTCTGTTTCCATTTGCTGGTCAAGCAGACCTACTTGGTCGTCGCTGTATCGATGGCCACGCCAATCGGACTAGCCATGCTCGCAGATTGTGCATCAGCATCGACGCGCCTACTGCACCTCGAGTTCTACTTGAACTGTATCCTCAGTGCGTTGTTCTTCACGGTGGTGCACTTGGTCCGGCGACAAATCTACTTCAAGTACACAGCAGAAGGAGCGCTAAAGCAAAGCTGCAGTCGAAGAACGGGTTCTTCTGTGTCCACGCAGCAGCAGACACAGCAACGAAGAGCGAGACGACAAAATCCGTTCCGATTCACGCGGTTTTGCCGTGTGTTTCTCATGCAGAACCTGCCGCTTCTCTTCTCGACATTCATCGCCGGGTTATTCGTGCAAGTTACAAGCTTCTTCCACATAAATACGCGCTGGCAGTTGATGGCCTACGCTGGAGGCAGTCTCGCCTTCAAGCTAGCGATCCAGGAGCTCGCTCGAATCGTGATTTCGAGCCAAAAGTCGACCAAGGATACTCGTACGATCTTCCTGACCGTCGGATTGCCGACAGTGCTCATCGACACGCAGATTCGACTGGCAATGCAGCGTCTAAACAGTGTTCAAGTGACGGTATCCGGTGCCGTCATCCTCTCCTTGCTTGAAGTCTTCTCGCGAGTGGGTAAGGTCCTGTACTTGCGAATCCAGTTCCGTCGCTACGATGCTCGCCACGCAACAGCCACGAACCAAGCTCGGGCGATGAATCTACCAAGCACACAGCTTGAAGCCTTGGAAAAGCAGCAGCACGAGTGGAAGCAACTCCACCTGAGGTATCACGCGGCGGAAGTGTACGCGGACATGTCTGCCGAGTACATCGCGATCGGTAGTTGTGCGGCAATGATCCTGTTCTACTGGGAGCACCCACACTACATGCTCGGTGGGACTGCTCGTGTTGGTGGTAACTTGATTCAGCCGATGCTGTGGTTGGCTCAAGTCGGCTTGGAGATCGTGATCGACTATGTATCTGTGGTGTTGGAGCTGGCGGGGGGTATTCCGTTTGAGGAACTCTATCGTTCCCGCTCCTTCATCACGCTACTCTTCCTCATCATCGCACTATTGAACGTTCAGAACTCGGCAGTCTTCTTTCTCATCAGCAACGATAGTTAGTACAATGGCGAGTGTGGTTTGTTTTTGGTGTTGCGAATTTCTGTTGCATCCTACTGGTTTTCATCGTCCACTACAGCCTCCAGTGCCTTTGCTTGCTCTTTAAAACCCTGGAGAAGCTTTGAGATGTTGAACTTGAGCTCGCAGAGCTCTTCGCGCTCGTCCTGTTCGTTCCAGTCGACGCGTGTGTTGTTGAGCGAGCTCTTCACCTCTCGCTTTGTCGGCTTCGACTCCTCGTCATCAGCGTCATCGTCACTCGAGAAATCACCTTCATCCTCGTCTTCATCTTCTTGCTGCTTTGACTGTTTTGTATCACGACGCTGGCGTCCTCGCATACGGATCTTCTTCTTGGGTGACGCGTAGCCGTAGGACTGTTGCGCCCACTCACCACCGTGGTCGTCATCCACTTCTGGGATGTCTTCCCCGATCTCCTCGTCTTCGTCTTCGCACTCGATGCCACTAATGCGTAAGCGTCCCTTCATGTTCTCTTCAAACGTCTTGACTCGCTCCGCAAGATCGTGCAGCGCACACGACAGCTCAAGCTCGGCGTCTTCGTCCACACTGTCGTAGCCATCGTCTTCGTAGTCGGAACGGGACATCCTTCAGTGTTACAACTGGTCACTAGTGATGGAAACGATGCGGTTCACACTGGTGTTAATGGGACTCCGCTTTCTCACAAGCCAGCGGCGTGGAAGCCGCTCGATTTGTGGCAAACCATGAAAATAGCTCAAAGTGGAGCCATTCTTCTCCGACATAGAAAGGCAAAATGAGAACGGAGATTTTTGATTGGATATATTGACTAACAGAGACCAAACTCAAACTTACTCATTCACACGGACGAGCCGATGGCTCTCACGGCACTGGAGAGTACAGGTCCCCACTCTTGCGAACACGGCGGGTGTTGATGATACAAAGGGTGAGTACGAGCACGCCACACGCACCAAACACGATGCCAAAGACTGACGCCACCGAGGCAGCGCTCGCTTGGCTTCCGTCGGATCGGACGGAGGCGTCTTGCTGGGATGTCGGATCGGAGCCTTCGGCTTGCTGCGGCAGTTGGCTTGCTTCGATATCGACACCCGAGCTTGGTGCTTGCTTGCTCGATGGAGCAGGTGTTTGACTCACCGTCGAAGGACTTGAGCTGGCTGTGGGTGCGTCAGTCTTCACGTCCGAGCCGCTCTTGCTGGGAGCAGGCGTAGGAAGAGTGATCGGCACTGTGGGCTGACCAGCATCACCAGATCCATCAAAAGAGCCAGGCTTGCTCGTCTTGGGCGCCTGCGGTGCCTGTGTCGGCAAAGGCTTCGGCGACGGAGAAGCAGTCGTCGGACGAGGTGGGTTCGGTGATTCTGGCTCGATCGGAGTAGGAGTGGCAGGTGCAAGAGGAGACGGCGTGGCTTCAGGCTGTCTGGGTGCTGGAGGGGATGGAGATTCAGTCTCATCGGCAATCGTGGGTGCTGGTGTCGGGGACACCGTAGGAGTGGGCTGACGAGTAATAGGTGGCTCCGCCGTTGGTGGCTCAGTGGTAGGTACCGTGGTAGGTGCTGGTGTTGGTGCGTTGGAGGATGGCCCTGGTTGAGGCGAAGGACTTGGCACGGCGATGGAAGGCGTTGGAGTCGGCTCCACTGGTCGTATCTCTGCCGGAACCGGTGACGGGCTAGGCGGTTGAGTCGTGAGTTCTGGAGCAGTGGTCTCAATACCGGCAGTCGAGCTGCCTGTCGAGTTCGTATCCATTGTCACCGGCCCTTCAGGTCCAAACGCTTGCGAGCCATCGTCGACTGCGGTCGTATTTGTCGTCGTACTGTTCGCAGCAGCTTCAGCTTCAGGCGAAAAGAACGGCGGCGTGATCGTCCCGGGCACGACCGGCTCGCCAACAGCGCCGTCCGCCACTACTCCATACGTGTTTAACACAGACAGAAAGACGGCAACCAAGAAGCTGGAGAACCACGGCAAACGCATTGTTGTACACTGTCTCCGAAGCACGAATGAGAGAGGAAGACGACGGCGTGGTCATCGCGACGCCGGGCTTCTCCACCTCCGAAACAACGACGTGGGAAGGCTGCGCCACACGCACGCTCTTCTACAGAACCACCCGCATCAACTGACTTGTTGATCGCATGGGCGAAACCGGCCCTTCGTACGCGTATGACTAGCGTCCATTTGCTGATGCAGCACTTTCCGCGAAGAGCCACGGAAGAAAGATCGTTGAAGCCTTTCCTGATCCAATTATTTTCGGGACACGCCTATTTTAGGCCTAATTTAATGTTCACGAATGTTGATAAAATAGGACTTTTGACGAACAGATTAGCACTTGCCTGCCAGAAAGCAATGGCGATGACAAGCATGGAGCCGGCGAAGGTGCCGGAGATCGACATGGACTACGACTGCGACGTCTACGAGCCGGCGGAGGACACTTTCCTATTTCTAGATGCGCTGCAGGACGAGCTCCCGTTCATTCAGACGCTGGATCCCGCAATTTGCTTCGAAATTGGGTGCGTACAACCACATCAACCATGCCTTGATTACCTTCAGTTAAACTGACGGTGTCATTGGTTTCGATTGAAGTTGCGGAAGCGGCGCTGTGTTTGTGTACCTTGCGACGGAGCTTCAGAAGCGCGGCACGCACGCGATGTTTCTTGCGACGGATCTGAATCCACTGGCTGCTCAGGTGGCGACGCGCACGGCGACGATCAACGGCGCGAAGGCGTTTGACATCGTGCGAACGGATCTCGTCAAGTGCTACGAGCAGCGACTGAAGGTGAGTGCTTCACTGCAGAATCCTAGAAGACCAGACGGGTCTGGAGTAGCTGACACTGGTGATCATCCGCTGTGCAGGGATCTGTGGACGTGCTGCTCTTCAATCCGCCATACGTGCCGACGCCATCAAGCGAAGTCGGCTCCACGTAAGTGTCGTGCATGACGCTGCCTATAGAACCAGTATTTGTCTGATGGTTGTTTATGTTCTGCCGTGCAGTGGGATCGAAGCTGCATGGGCCGGTGGAGTGAACGGCCGGGAAGTGATCGATCGCCTCTTGCCCAAGATCAAGGTACGCTTCAAAGACCATGATACTTGCTGTATGCTGTATGCAGTATTGCGTGTTGACTGGGCGTTATGTTCAGGATATGTTGTCGCCTCGTGGCGTGTTTTATATGGTGGTCGTAATCGAGAACAAGCCCAAGGATATCGCTGCGATCCTCGCGCGCGACGGCTTCGAAATGACGGTACGGCTACTGGCCCCCTCCGTCAGTTGATGATGACTGCAAGTGCATTCGTTGACGCCACATTGCTTTAATCTGTGCATGTAGGTGGTCCGATCCACTCGTGCCAAGAACGAGCGTCTGTCGATTCTCAAGTTTACACGATCGCCAGTAGCCAACAAAGACGAAGAACGAAGGTAGCGCCCGACTGACTGACGTGTAGCCAACCCAGAAAGAAGCGAGAATCCGACAATACGTACACGATTGCCTCCCCGATATGGTACACTGTTGCTCATGGTTAAAGGGACCAGTTGACGGACAGCCTTGTGTATCAGAACGAGTCGCACTGTTGGTTGAGAGCATCATCAGTTCGATTACACGGACGACGTCCTCACGGCCCGAGAGATCACTTGACGTTTGTCTAATCTAGGCCA
Source organism: Pythium dissotocum (assembly GCA_023336355.1). Taxonomy (NCBI): domain Eukaryota; phylum Oomycota; class Peronosporomycetes; order Pythiales; family Pythiaceae; genus Pythium; species Pythium dissotocum. Next base: position 27,566 of record JAADWY010000219.1, on the reverse strand, counting down.
CCAGATTAAAGTGCGATAAGATAATACTCATTCTGCACTGAGAAATGTTCTAGTCTTCATCAGGGATCAAGAACAGTGATCTCTTGATCATGTTCCACGACGACCACCACACGCTCTATGGACGTCTTGCTGTCCATTGTGTCGCTTGGATAGACTCCATCGAAGGTGACGCTCGGACGATCCGAGCTTGACGCCAGACGAACTGTGGTTGGCTACACGTGGTTAGGTGTGATTCTAATTGGTCCAATCAATCCGTCCGACGCGTCCATGAGTTGCCAGAAAAGGGGGAGACTTGCCGACACTCTCTGCGACACAGGTGAGAAATTTTTCGATTTCTCAAAAGTGGGTGTGCCTGAGATCCTGGGTTCGGAAAGATTCGGCTGCAAACTATCACAATCGTGCTCTCTCTCTGTCGAACAAAAGCGTTGCACACGGTTGTAGCTCTGCAAGATTCAGGGTGGCGTTCGGTAAACTTCGTAAACGGCTGTCTGAGTCGCTGAGTGGGGAAGTAATTTACCGCGTTAGCTTCTCAGTCGAGTGGGGTCTTTCCTTCTCCCTCCCCCCTTTCCTTTCCTGGTGACTGCTGCGATTGATATTCAAGTTGGGAAGTCAGTGCGAAGCTGCCGACGACAAAGCAGCACGAAGGCTATCTGCATCGGCGTCTTCTGCTGGCTACACGCGCCTGCAAGGGACTTCTGCGGCGGACGAGGCTACGCGTGCATCACAGCGCCAGGCATTCGCGAAAGAACGGTCGCGATCCGACACAGAGAACGCGAGAACCCATCGCGTCTGTGTCGAACATTCATACCACTCACTCGCCAAGAAGAGGAGCAACAAGAGAGAGAGCGTAAATGTCGGGACGCAGCCTCGGCCAGAGCGAGCCGACGCAGCAGTCGTCGCGGCCCAGCATCAGCATGCGCTTCTCCAAGTCGGCGCGTCGCCGCGGCAACAGCCAGGACACGACAACGGGAAATTACGGCAACCAGAACAACGGCGCCAACATGGGCTACTATGGCCAAAGCCCGACGCCCAACTCGCCGTACATGGGCCGCGCGACCATCGGCCACATGGGCTCGGGGGGATTTGGCAAGAGCACGACGCCGTCGAATGCGCGCGGCACGGAAACCGAGAACATGTTCAGCATGAGCGGCGGCCCGAGCGGCCAGAACGGCTTCGTGGCCAGTAAGACGGGTTTCCTCACGAAGCGCGCGATGTCGTCCATGGACGCGTTCGCGAACTGGAAGGAGCGGTTCTTTGTGCTGGCGGAAGGCCACTTGTCGTACTACAAGCAGGGCGGCGGCTTCTTCAACACCGGGAAGGAGGATATCGTCCATCTCAAGGGCGAGCTCGAGCTCACGCCCGACACGATCGTGCGCAAGAGCACCATCGACGACAAGGCCAACTGCTTCGAGGTAGTCACGCCAGGCAAGCGCATGTTCGCGCAGGCCAGCACGGCGCGCGATATGGAGGACTGGATCAAGTCGATCCGCGCCCACGTGAACGCCATGAAGCGTGGGCCAAGCCCAGGCGGCCGTGGTAGTCTCCACGAGAACAGTCCGCCTGTGTTTGCTTCGTCGGCGCCGCTGTCGGGCGGCGGTGGAAGCATGGAGGACTACTCGCGTCCGAGTATGCTGGAGGACCACGAGATCGTGCGAGGCGCTGACAAGTCGTCCGACCCGAAGGATATGGTCATCAAGCAGTTGCTGGAGGAGAACCGTCAGCTGCGCGAGCAGCTCACGACCAAGGACCAGATCATCTACGAGCTCGAGATGAACGGTGGCCGCATTGTCGAGTCGATGAACGCGCCGATCGCAAAGCGCGCTGCGGCGCCGCGTCAGATGATCTTGGATCTGCGCGACGTGAAGAAGAAGCAGATCCAACTGTTCGATGCCGCCGAGATCGGCAATGCGCATATCCTCACGACGCTGCTGCAGGACAACGTCGTGGACGTGAACGGCGTGGGTATCAACCAGGCGTCGGCACTGCACCTGGCGGCTCGCATGGGCCACGCGCATATTGTCCAGGAGCTGCTCGCGCGCGGCGCCGACCACACGGCGCGTACGGGCGACAGCTACACGGCACTGCACCTCGCCTGCCAGAAGGGCCACGTCAAGTACGTATTTTGACAGTGTGATTATCACGTGGGAAGGGAAACTAATGATGATTTTGTCTGGTGTAGGTGTGCTGAGGAGCTGCTGGCGGCGGGTGCCGACCCCAACACGACGGACCACTTCGGCAACGGCGCGATCCACATGGCTGCCGAGGACGGCAACATCCCAATCGCCAAGATGCTCATTGCTAACGGTGCTCGTATCGACGCAGCCAACGCCAGTGGGTCGCTTCCGATCCACCTCTCACCTATCGGCCACCCGATCCGTGTTCTGCTGGGCAGCGGCGCGCCACTGGCGACGAATGAGCCGCCACCACGTCCTCGTAACGAGAACCGTGAAGTCAATGAAACGCAGGTCGCCCACGTCGCGTTCAAGAACAAGTACCAGAAGGATCTCGCACTTGGCCCACGTGACTTTGAGTTTGTCAAGGTGCTCGGCCGTGGTGCGTTCGCGAAGGTTTACCTGGTGCGTGGTAAGGGCTCGAACCGTGACAAGTGGTACGCGCTCAAGGCGTACAACAAACAGGCGATCGTGCAGAAGAACCAGGCGCAGTACATCCACACCGAAAAGGCTGCTCTGCAGGCGTGCTCGGACCACCCGTACATCGTGACGCTCTACTACGCGTTCCAGTCGCAGGACCGTCTTTTCCTGGTGATGGAGTACTGTGGCGGTGGTGATTTGCTGTCGTCGCTGACTCGACGAAAGCAGTTTACGGAGCCCGAGGCGGCATTCTACATTGGTGAGATCGCGCTCGCGCTGTCACACTTGCACTCGAAGGGCATCGTGTTCCGTGACCTCAAGCCAGAAAATGTCGTGATGGATCTCGAAGGCCACTGTCTGCTCACGGACTTCGGTATCTCAAAGGAAGGCATCAAGGACCACACGTCGGCCAACACGTTCTGCGGCTCGCCGATGTACTTGGCTCCAGAGATGCTGTCGCGCTCCGGACACGGTTTCGCGCTCGACTGGTACTCGGTTGGTGCTCTGCTGTTCGAGCTGCTCACGGGTCTGCCGCCTTTCTACACAAACGACAAGAAGCAGTTGTTCCACAACATTTTGCGTGGCCACCTCGAGCTGCCTCCGTACCTGTCGGGCAACGCGCGTGACTTGATCCAGCGTCTGCTCCACCGTGACCCCAAGCAGCGTCTGGGCTCCGGACCTCGTGGCGACAAGGAAATTTTCGTAAGTTTTGGACTCGTTTGCTGCCGCTCCAGTCTGTTTGGTTTACTGACACGACACTTTGTATCTTGACAGGAACACCCGTTCTTCACCACTGTCGACTGGGAGAAAATGAAGCGGAGAGAGCTGGCGCCGCCTTTCCGCCCGAAGACAACGACGGATCCTTCTGGCGTGCCCGACACGTGCAACTTCCCAGAGGCCTTTACGGGCCAGGATATCTCGGACATCGAGCGTGGTTTCGAGCTCTTTGACCCAGAATCACAGCAGGTGTCTCGTCCAGGCAACGGCAAGGACGATCGGCGGCTTTTCCAGGACTTCGACTTCACGCCGGAGCTCATGCTCGACCAGGAGGCCAAGCAGTTTGAGAAGCTCGCGCTCAGCCAGAACAGCTTCAAGAACCAACCGGCGCCGCCGCTCCTTGAACGTGACGAGTACAGCCTCTAGAGGCTGCACACGCCACCGAGGCAGGTGGTGTATGAACTGCTAGTGCTAGTTGCAGTGCTCGTGCGTGAACTCGAGTGTACGCGTGACCACGCGCCGCGAATTCGGGAAGCTGCGCGTGCGGACAAGTGAGGCTGGACCCCTCGATTGCTAGATGGATGAAAGAAAGAAAACGTACTACTGAACGGGAGTGATCATACCAGTAATGCACAAGAACAGAATAAAGACAGAAACGAAAAGAATTGCCAAAATCGTAAGTGCCTTTGTCCAAAGCTCTTGGAACGCCACTCGGCCAAAGTCAAAACGCATGTGATCCATTCGCTCGACAGAAGTGTAGCCATGTCATGTCAACATGGCTACATCATTAATTCAATTTTGTGGTGGCCATCCTGATCGTAACAACAGTGAGAAACTTACAGGGGCACCAGGACCTTCCGTCACCGTCGGTGGTCCACGGTAGTGCCAGCATCCAGTAGATGTACGTTCAATCTATTAGGCGACGCTGTACGTTTGTGTTTCCAGATGAAAAATTCTTCAACCTGTCGATGGAAGTGTATGTTTAGCATGGGGCTTGACAGCTCAAGATGCCAATTCCTGATCCTCGTGGCTGGACAACACAATGGCAGTCCCCGTCGCAGTCGCGCCAGCCCCTGGCACACCACGGCACCCACTGCAGGCCCCCACATGCCCACCGGAAGCCGGCCTCGTGCAACTCCACCTCAGCGATGGCAGCACAGGTTCCTTTGGTGGAGCCTTGTCGCTGTCTACCTCTTCGTCGCGACGTATCTCTTCGCACAGTCCGCGTTTTACATCATCTCGAATGCGTGGCCCAACGCTGGGTACTTTGCCGAGACCTTCCAGTTTCTGCCGCTGTCTGGCTTTGGAGTAGCCGCTGTCGTCCATGGATACGTGCTTCTCCTCGTCATCGATGTACTTTCTCAGCTCGTGATGCTATCCGTTCGAGCGCGTAGGCTCAGCGTGACGAGTGCCGGCTCGTCTCGCCCATCGCTACGCTACCTCTTCCCCACGAGCCTGAAGAGAAGCTCTCATTTTCATTCAGCACTGAGTACTTTGATCACATCACGAAGAGAATGAAGCGTACGAGGCCGAGGCTACGAAGTCGGCAAACTCGGTCGCGACTTTCTCCAAATCTGCTCGCTGAGTCTCCAGGCATACGACTCGAGCCGCTTCGTCGTGAGCTACTACCTCAATCTGACGTACATCGTGCTGATCGCTGCTACGTGTCTTAGTGGGCCAGTCGTTGCGGCTCTTCACATGCACTCGCCCGCCCAGGAACCGACACTGGTCGTGGATCTGTTCGTGGACGCCACGTACATGGTCCTACCCATGGCACTCTATCGGCCATACGTGGCTGCATACACGGGCACCGACAGTCTCATTTTCCAGGACGATTACGGCGCGCGCGCGATCATGGAGCTGCGGATCCTGTTTGTAGCGTCGCACTTTAACTTGGCGGTCAAGATGGTCCTTGTTATTGGTGTCTTGGACACAACCAGCAAGATCCGAGAGCTCATGCAGCGTCCGACTCCAACACCCAACGAGGCCACGCCCAGCCGTACGAGCTCGACCATTCGCCTGGCAAAGGACAGGGTCCACCGAGTCCCAAGCCAACCAGCCCACCTATCGCGTCCTAGTATTTACATCATTGCCGGAACGCGAAGGGCCTTGTCTCGGCTGGCCACACTCTCGATCTCGGATCTGTTCGCGACTCCAGTTCGACAGCCTCTCAAACGGCGGACAACACGGCGTTTTCTGTCGCTGATAATGGTTACGTGGGGTGTGATCGCGTCCGTTGCCTTTTCGGTGAGTACAGGGTCGACAAGCCAGTGTCCCACTGGATGTGCGCTCATCCTCCACCCGTGGTTCGAGCCATCGCAGTGTCGATGCGCCGTACAGATCATCAATTGTCATACAAGAGGCATTCAAGGACGTGAGCGGGAGATACAAGGCATCTTCACGACTATGGAGAGCGTGGGTCTGGCCACACTGATCTTCCTGCACTGTTCGGCGTTGGAGATCCCACCAGAGGTCAACTGGTTTCGTGATTTGTACCAGTTTGAGATCTACAATTCGTCGATCGTGTCATGACCGGTGAGTGCAGCGCTGTCGAGTGAGTATTACCGTCGATTGGGTATGGTGTACTTGGTGCGTACGAACCTGTCGTCCGTTCCTGAGGCGGTACTGAGCGAGCCTCTTCCGAAGACTCTGAAGGAGATTGGGATCGTCGTATCCAGATTGACGAGTCTCCCTGATGATCTGCATGAAAAGTGGCCTAACGTCCAAACACTCTCTCTAGACCACGGCCAGTTCTCAACATTCCCCCTTGTACTGGGGCGTATGAAGCTCAAGTCTCTGGCGATGTACAACAACTCGTTGACTTCCATCCCGGAGGACGCCTTTCTGGACTGCGCCTTCCAGTATTTGCTACTCAACGGCAACCCGCTCACTTCAATCCCCAAAATCATCGGGAGGACAGAGCGGCTGTATGAAGTTCAGCTCCAGAACACCAACATCTCATCGCTGGCGCTGAGCTGGAGCCAAGCGATGTTTGCTCCCACAGGGTCTCCGATCTGCGGAGATGGAAACCATGCCGTGGAGACACAAGAGGGCGTAGCTGTTCTGTGCAGCGAGCGCCATAGTGTCTAGGCGGTCACTATTCTCTGTCGTACTACACACTAGAGGGCAAGACCGAGGAGCGACTCGTCCATTCCTGAAGGTGATTGTGTGGATCATCTACGAGTGTAGCCATGTATCCCAATCCAAACAAGGGACTGGTATCCCTCGTTTTGTTCATCTTTGATAAACACATGGAGAGGTTGTCCACTTTTTGCGAAATTTGGGTCTGACCGGATCCCTTGTTTTGTGCAATCAAACGAGGGACATTCGGGACATCGTATTGACTGGTTTTGGCTGGTGGTGGGCGGCGCCCCATTGGCCTGGAGCTCCTCGACGCGGCGGCCGATATTACTTCTCCAAACTCTCTCGAAGAAGCTCTAGACAAAATGGTGCGAAGCGCGCGTGAATATGGCGGCTCTCTCTAGAGCCTATACAGTGTGTACATGCGCACGCAGTGGTTTTAACGCGACGTGTATTGTATCTACAGGCTGACAAGAGCAACAATGTTATGCGCGACATCAAGGTCGACAAGTTGGTGATCAACTGCTGTGTCGGCGAGTCAGGCGATAAGCTCACGCGTGCGGCCCGTGTGCTCGAGCAGTTGACCGGCCAGAAGCCAGTGTACTCGAAGGGTAAGCTTTTATCTTCCATGTCGAAGTAAAAGAAAGACGGCCTTAACGGGCATCTTACCCGGGCCACCACCACCATCTTCGTCTCCGCCATCCAGCTCACGCGACAGCAGCTCAAGGGGTCTTTCCTGTCGTGACGGACGAGGAGATGCCTTTGCTGTGCGACTGGGGCGAGTCGTTGGTTCGTAAGCTAAGCCGACGACGCGCTTGTCATGAGCGTCGCGTCGTGCTGCTAGCTTGGTGTGCTTGATAACCGCGACCTTTCTGGGTGCTGTGCAAGCAGTTCATCCCCGATTGCGTGCGCATTATGAGTACAACCGGCGAGCCAGAAGAAGAAGATCGAGTCACGACCGCCAAACGCTGCGAAGGATTGTGGATCGACGTTCGTCTGGTGGAAAGATCAAGTGAGTTACTCCAAAACTTGCTTTTTCGATTCGTAAATCCCAAGGACAAACGCGGGCGTGGACCATTTCGACGCGTGTGTGCGTGCGTGCGTGCGTGATCGAGAGGCTTCTCGTGTGGAAATAAATCGGAAATGGCCCGGACAAAACCAAGATGCCTCGTCAAAGGACGGGTTCCTCAACCAGTATTCGAAGCAGGGGAGTCCTAACGCGTTGTACTTTCTTGTCTGTAGCCCGTTACACCGTGCGTACCTTCGGTATCCGTCGTAACGAAAAGATCTCGTGCCACGTGACCGTGCGTGGCGAGCTCGCCAACGAGATCCTCGACCGTGGCCTCAAGGTCAAGGAGTACGAACTCAAGAAGCGCAACTTCTCGGACACCGGCAACTTCGGTTTCGGTATCCAGGAGCACATTGACTTGGGCATCAAGTACGACCCATCGACTGGTATCTATGGCATGGACTTCTTCGTCGTGCTCAACCGCGCTGGTGCGCGTGTGGCTCGCCGCAAGATGCGCCAGTCGCGCGTCGGTGCCCCACACCGTCTCCGCAAGGAGGAGTCGATCAAGTGGTTCCAGACCAAGTACGAGGGTATCGTGCTCGACAACTAAGCTCTCACCCAGCCTAGCTGTCCAGGAAGACTTGTAGACCACCGTCTAACATTGGGGAAGTAAAATCCGCTTCGATTAGCCATTCATCCATCCATCCTTCATCCTCATAACATCACTGCCTCCGCTTTCTCCATCAGTTCGTCCTCCAACATCAGCGTGGTGTTTGATGCTCCTCCAGACCGTAACTCCCACGGCGTAACCGTAACCGTGTTTGCTTTTTGGGGGTGTACACTTGGCTGCTTGCAGCACCGCTCATCTCGACAGCACCACCGATCCACTTGTCGTTTCGCAGCTTGTGGCACATGACATTGGGCGTCTTCCGCATCTCGCGCCGTGCTCTCTCCGTCCTCTCCTCTCCTCCTCCTGCTGCTTCTCTCCGCCTCCTCTCCGCTCGCACCATGGCGTCCTCCTCCTCCTCTGCCTTTGCTGCTCTGAAGGAGCTGCGCCTTTCTCGCCGTCCGGACGACTTCCACCACCACTTGCGTGACGGTGACGCGCTGCAGCTCACGGTGCCGCACGTGGCGCGCCAGTTCGCGCGCTGCATCGTTATGCCCAACCTCGTGCCGCCAGTCATCACCACGGCGCAGGCGCTGGCCTACCGCGAGCGCATCCTCGCGCACGTGCCGCAGGACCTCGCGGGCAAGTTCACGCCGCTCATGACGCTGTACATGACGGACAAGACCTCGGCTGCCGAGATCCAGACCGCTGCGGCCTCTGGCAAGGTCCACGCTGTGAAACTGTACCCTGCAGGCGCGACTACCAACTCGGACTCGGGCGTAACCAACTTCGAGAACGTGTACCCTGCGCTGGAGGCCATGGCGGCCGCTGGCATGCCGCTGCTCGTCCACGGCGAAGTCACGGACGCCAGTGTGGACATCTTCGACCGTGAGGCCGAGTTCATTGAGCGCGTGCTCAAGCCACTGACGCACAAGTTCCCACAGCTCAAGGTCGTGATGGAGCACATCACGACCGAGGAGGCGGCCAAGTTTGTTGCCCAGTCACCTGCCAACGTCGCCGCGACCATCACGCCGCAGCACTTGCTGTACAACCGCAATGGTATGCTTGCTACCCCACAATATTGACCGGTACCAATTATTATTGTTGCTGATGGAGTCGAATGATGCTTTTGTAGCGATCTTCCAGGGCGGCCTGCGTCCGCACAAGTACTGTCTGCCAGTGCTCAAGCGTGAGAAGCACCGCCAGGCGCTGCTCGAGGCTGTCGCCAGCGGCTCAAAGAAGTTTTTCCTGGGCACGGACAGCGCGCCGCACTTGCAGAGCAAGAAGGAAGCGTCCTGTGGTTGTGCTGGTATCTACACGGCCCACGCGGCGATGGAGCTGTACGCTGAGGCGTTCGAGAGCATCGACAAGCTGCCACTGTTGGAGGCGTTTGCGTGTGAGAACGGCGCCGATTTCTACGGACTGCCACGCAACAGCGACAGCGTGACGTTGCTCAAGCGCGAGGAATGGCAGGTGCCGGAGAGCTTCCCGTTCGAAGGCGGCTCGCTCGTGCCGCTCAAGGCCGTCGAGACGCTCCAGTGGAAGCTCGAGTAATCGCAGTCGTTAATGTGCTCTGAAAACAAGGCAATACAACTTTTTTTTCAGTCATCGACAGCTACACTAGCTGGCGAGGAGGCTCGTATGCTCAACTAATAGATCGGAAAGGAGCATAAAAAATTAATCGCGGCACGATACATAATGCTGCTGGAACGGAACTTTTATTGATGCCAAAAGCGTTCGGCAGGATGCATTCTGACTGCTTTGGGAGGTATCGGAAATCTTTACGAGCGAGATGGCAGCCTAAACAGAAGGCCAGCATCACAGCGTGAGCTTTGTGCGCTTGACGGCATCTCTGAGCTAGTGACAAATCGACGTAAGGACGCATTCATGAAGTTTTAGTTGTGGAAAACACTACGGATTCAGCCCTCGTTGACTCTATTTCACTCAAACGAATCTTTTGAGGATGTTGCTGTCAATCTCGATCGCGGTAATAAGGATCTAGTTGCTGTCACGATGATCATTGGCGTCTGCGTCTGCCGTTGCCGTTGCCGTTGCGTACGTACTTGATGTGCGCTGCACCAGCAAACAGACTCCAGGCCAAGAGGGTGTGCTCGTAGGCCGTCTTGACCATCAACGCACTTCGAGCGTACTTGTTGGGATTTGGTACGCGGTTCTTGGCGATATCAAAGCAGGAGAATACGATCTCCGCAGCTATAACCACAACGACAGCGATCTGAGCTGAGAGCGGTCACCGTGCAGTATAGAATCTTACGCTCCAATCGCCCTCACCGACAAACGACTATGCCACTTACCGTTGTATGTCTTGATGGCTCCCCATGTGGCGGCCATTGCCCGTCCGGGTAATGTATGACCCAGCCTGATATCATCAGCGAGGAAAGCTCGCGCTGTCTCGTTGCCGCGCCTGATCAGAGGAGCTTCGCGATGGCAATGTTAGCAGACTCAGATTTCCGGCACTGTTCATCTTCGCTCTTACCATTCTCCGCCATCTCGTAGTTCTCGCGATGAAATTCCGAAATGAACTGACTGCACCGTGGATGGCAAGAGTCTCGAAAGGAAAAGGGCAATGCTTGCTCGTATGTTAGGCGGATTGATCCCCATGTACTTAGTTTCCCCTTGAAAGACGTGACGTGTAAGGATTTGTACATGGATATTTGTAGACCAAATAGTAAAGCCTGTTCAACTACGAGAAATCGCGAAATTTCACGACTCTTCCCGTCCCTGTGATGACGAACCCCAAAAGTCCAGAACTCAGCGCTTCGAATCCAGAAATCCAATCTCCGGAGTTCAGACTCGAGAGGTGCTTTACTGGACTGGATATTCACTGTCCAAGCGACAGTTAGCCCTTCGACATCCCCTCACATCAATCCTTACTTCGAATTCTGCATGAAGATGAACTCTCTGATCCCGCTGGATCGATGGAAGGCAATGGAGCGGCGCCTCTCCGAGTGCATTGCGAGTGCGGCTTCTGAGGTACCGGTAGTCTTTCTGTGATCTCTCAGAAGGGCGAGAAGGCTCGTGTGGCGTTTTTCAGCCGTCAACGATGATGGATACAGGCACGCATCCGCGAGCGTCTGCAAGCTGTCCGAGGAAAGGCCCCGGGCTTGACGGAACTATCAGAAAAGTTTCAGGGCCACGTTGACGAGTCTGTAGGCGCCATCATCTTCGACGACTTTCCGACCGCTTGCAGCGAGCCGAAAGCTCTTGACGCCTGGAACGATCAAGGAATGCATACGTATCTACCGGCGCCCCAGGACGTGGATTTGTTGTTCGACTGGGAGCTCCAACGTCAACACCAAGCATTACTTGATGCCGGGTGGCGATGGGTCAAGTGGCTGCAGAAGCCGTACGTCTCCCGTCGAGTTGCGTCGTGGCGAAAGCGTGCGAGCATGCGCTGCCTCACGCTGCAGGACGTGATAGCTCGGTGCAAGCGACAACTCGTCGAAATCCAAACTGCGAGTGCTGCGGTGCAAGTGCAGTCTGATGGAGGGGCGGTCCAGCTTCGCAGTGCCGAAGCCGAAGCCGATGAGCAACGCCTACTGAAAGCGGAGATTCAGTTCGAGCTCAGCATGGCGCGCTCGCTTGTACTCTTCTACCGAACGCAGTGGAAGTAGGGGTGACGGCATTGTACGCGCATCGATCTTGGTGAATTTCTTTGTGGTCTCATCTACCGTAGGCTCTTTCAGGGCACGCACAAGGCAATCACCGTTTTCTATGGAGGACAGGATGGCAGGCTACTTGGATTTGATCAATGGTTCGTTGGGATGTGACGACTTCTTTGCTTGGATCTTGAAGCCATAGTCGTCAGCTTCACAGATCGGGACTATTAGCAAGTCGTACTGAATTCACTTCGACGAGGGCTGGCCGCTCGTCTCCTGCCATACTTGAAGTATCAAGAAAACGAGAAAGTGCAACAAGGCATGATATCCTGTTATAGTAGATGCACCGTGTAATGTAACAAGGATCCATCGTCATATACTATATTAGTCAAACTATCAACCACCTTCATTCACACCGCATCTGACCCGCACTCACATCTCACCCTTCACGACGAGCAGTTCATTCATTCATTGCCGAGTCATCGCACAATAATGGAGAACATCAACCCACGCGCTGACGAGCTCGGCTCCCTCATCGCGACGGCCTTTCCCAAGACAGCCGCGTCTGTACTGGAAGCACTCGCGTCCAAGCACGCCATCGCAACCAAAGCTGCGCTGCTGCGAGTCCTGGCGGATGCTGCGTCGGCCCAGCGTCTGCCCGAGCGGTGGCGGGTTCGGATCACCAATACACTCGCCATCGCTGCAGTGCAATCAGCACTGCTAGCACCGGACGATGTATCCAGTCAGCAAGACTTTAGTGGTGTCGTGAAGGTTGGATGGCGGCCAAACGGCGACGCTGGAGGGCCGACGCTGCTGGTCATGCAAGGCGACCTCACGAAATGCCGAGCGGACGCAGTGGTGAACCCAGCGAACAGCCAACTCTCTCACGGCGGTGGATTAGCCGCTGCTATTGTGGAGAAGGGTGGCTTCTCTATTCAGACAGAGAGCGACAAGTGGATCAAACTCCACGGCACGCTGGAGGTAGGAGCCGCCATGTCCACGACTGCGGGCAAGCTGCCGTGCAAGCGGATCATCCACACTGTGGGTCCAAAAATTGGCCGTAAAAGGCCACCAACAGACGAAGAAGCGAGCCAACTTCGACAGGCAGTTGCTAGTGTGCTTGGTGAATGCACGCGGCTTGGTCTGACGTCAGTGGCGATCCCTGGCATCTCGACAGGCTCGTTTCGGTACCCGGTGGACCTGGGGGCGACGGAGATTGTACGCGAGTGCGTTCACTTTTGCCGCTCACAATCACAGACGACACTTCAGACCATTCGCCTGATGAATATTGACGACGCTACTGTTCTCAGCTTCGTCCAGGCACTCGAGGACGCCGTACAGATAGCAATAGAAGCAAAGGGTTCCCAGTAAGATCATTCGTATTGAATACCATCCAACATATAGGAGCTGTACAGAGCTGACGAACTACTTTGCGTTGGCTTCCACGTGGCTGATCGCAGGTGCGATGGATATCGGCGCCTGCTTCATCTGGAACACTGAGCTCAGGATGCGCTGGGAAGGAGAGACCTCTGTCTTCTCACTGTGAGAGGACTCTGCACGAGTAGACACGCCCGTTCCGACCACGCTGCCCCGCACGATGAGCGCTGTGAGCACGCTCAGGAAATCCGAGAAGTCGCGCAGCACTTGGCTGATCCGGTAGCAAGTCTTGCCAACGTTGTTGTCACGCTGCAACGGGTCTTGGATCACTAGAGTCGGGTCAACACTGCCACCTTCGTAAGATGCCAGCATGGAGCCGGTACCCAGATTCACTGGTGGAGGGCGATGCAGAGGCGAGAGCGACAGCCCGGCATGAGAGACTGGGAGAGTTGTTGGACTCGTCACGTAGCCTGCAGTGAGGGAGGCGTCTTGGTTTGAAAGCACGGCGATCTGGTCCAAATTCTGGCGGAAATCCGTGCCGTACCACTGCAAAAAGTCCATTAGAAGCTTCCCAAGTAGAAACGCCTCTGTTGATCTTGACTTTCGCGGTGAGGCACGATTGGATTCCACAGGAGGCTTCGATTCTTGCGTTGATCTTCCGACCAAGACCTCCCAGGCAGCCGTCTCAGATCGACGTGGCCGTCGTGACGGGTCTTTTGTTGCCCCCGCCATCAGTGAAGACTGCCGCAGACGAGCTTGTCGAATAATCTCGTTGGCGATAGCGACGCCCTTCGCCTGTTGAATGTGATACCGGGACGTACAGCTCTCCTGACCAGGCGTTGATGCGTCCTTTGCTTCAATGTACACGTCGATTGTGAGAGTTCCGCCATCTTTGCCCGGGGTGTTGCTTAACAATGCGCCTTGCTCTCGTAGCACGAACAAGATCATGAGCACGAGACCGTACGACGACAGCCCTCCCACATACGGATCATTGAGACCACGCGTCGCAAGGAAATGCTTGAGCACGAGCGTGAGCTCCCGTAATCCGTAGAAATGGCCCATCAGCGTCTGCAACAGCGTCGCGCTCGCGATGCCGTTGTGACTCGAGTCTCTCGGATCATCGAACGTAATATCAAACGGTATTCGGTGGATTTTCGCAGCAGCATCTTCTCCGTTGGCCGCACTTTCCACCGTCACGATCACTTTCACGAGCGGGATCGTAGCGCGTGTGATTGCGCTGATGTCTGAGTACATACCGCTCTCAACCGACGACAAATGGGCTGCCAAAACGCTTACACACTCCTGGCTCGTCAAGATATGATCAGAAGGTGGCGCAGCCGACGCGGCAGCAGCCCCGGCAGCTCCAAACACGACGAGGTCCACGTCGCTGTGGCCTCCATGCAGTTGCGTTGCAAACGACCCGTAGCTCTCAACACGGACGCCGTTTCCTCCCCAGGCACTCAGGATCTCGCTCTTGATCCGCTCGATGGCGATCTCAATGGCTGGTCGCACAGCCTCAGCATCTGCTTGGCACTGGTTCGCGAACCGAACGATCTCTTCATGCAGCATGATGTGCATCATGGCGGTTTGCTCTTCGTACAGCCGCTGTAAATGACCGAAGGAGAACTTGTCCTGCTGGTCGTTGAGCTCGTTCATGCGTCGCGTGCGCTCTTCTTCTGTCATTTCGATCACGTTTTGCTGCCACTCTTGGCGTTCTTCCCACTCTTTCTCTCGCGTCATGGCCTGCACAGGACAGTTGACCAAGTGCTCGGCGAGGTCTTCTCTCGGGAAGATCGCGCTGCATCCAAGCATGGCGTTAGGACACACAACGTCGTACGACTCGAGATCCATCGCCATCGATTCGTCCACGACCTGGTCCAGCGTGTCAGGCACTTGCCGGTACACACAGTGCTCCAGATGCGTCTCCAGGTCCTTGAGCATGCAGCTGAACATGCAGCCGAACCAGCTATTCGGACACACGACCTCGTAGTCGTGGTCCAGCCGCGTGATCGTGCTCTGGAACCACTGCGTGTTCTTCATATTGTCCAAGAACATCTCGCGCATCATGGCTTGCTGCTCCTGCTCGATGGCGGCGATCGCCCACGCGCGTCGCCTGCGGATCTCTTCCTCTTCTTCCTGTTGTAATTGCCGCAGTACATTCAGTCTTCTTGCACGCTCCTTTTCCGCGGCGTCGATCACGTACTGCGTCCAATACGCACGGTCATTAGCGTCGGCGTCGCGTCCAAAGTCCCCCAAGTACGCGGAAATGGGTCGCGCGTGTGGCGACCTGTGGAAATGGTACGGTGCCGGCAGCAGTGGCGGTGACGGCAATGCGGCGAGGACGGATTTGCCGTTTGCGAGCTCTTGGAAGGGGATTAAAGCAGGAGAAGACGGAGACGAAGGCGGTACGAAGGGCACAGCGGACGCGCGCAGGGATTTGAGGTTGTTGGCATCGTCTGGGTCGCTGTGTGAGCTCGTGTCGACGCTCAAGACGAGCTCGTCGACGTCGTCGGCGCCGTTTTTCTTCTTTTTTGGACGGCGTTTGCGCGGCCCAGAGTGCTTTTTCTTGGGCTTTTCGAGCAGCAGATCATCGTGACTGGAGTCACCGTCGTGTTGTGTGGGGGTGGTGCGTGGTAGCGCTTCATCTAGCAGCGTGGAGAGCGAGCGCAGGACACCGCCTTCCGTCGAGAGGTCGGATGCTGCCATTACTCTGGTGTGGGACAGAGAAGATCATCAGATGGGTTAGATACCGGTATTTGGGAGAATATACCGTTTCAAAACCGGTATTTCAGACTTCAAGGTGAGCCTGAAGCGGCACAAGGGGATCCATGGTGGGATCCACGCCCAGGAGCTACACGCGCGAATCCTCACAGTCACACGAAGCTCAGACTTGTTGAATGTATGAAATAGATGCTGGCCATAAAAGAGAGTAGCTGTTGGCCGGCTATAAGTCATAGTAGCCTTGTGGTCCCTGTGAGCACAGCGTTCGGTACAAGGGAGTCCAAGCAGCGTGCGGTGTTCATCTCCAACAAGATCTTGGCTATGTCCTGGCGTAGCGTGGGAAGTGCAGTCGCGTTATCGTCCGGAGTCTCACTCGCAGTGCCGTCTGTAGGAGGACTGGCTTGTTGGTGATAGGCTGCGATCCTGGCGTCGTCGAGTTGGCGCTTGCAGCGAGTGATCACGTGGTGTAACTCCAGGCAACGAGCGTCGGCACGCGCTCGCCACGCGGCGACTCTGTACGAGGTGATGGGCTTTGTCACCCACTTCTCGAGACGTCTGCCGTTGTGAAGTGCCTGGCGGTCGCGACGTAGATCCTCCCAGTCGAGGAGGAGATCGTGGTCTGTATCCACGAGGGAATCGCACTTGTCCTGCGAGAAGTTGACGACCTCTGGCATCGATGATGTTGGTGTGGAGTCGCTCCTGGTAACGGAGACAGGCTTTCTTGGACGAGCACAAAGGGTCTTCTCCCACAGCTTAGTCATCGAAATCCCACGCAGTTTGGCAGATTTGTTTGTGGGGCGTGGGTCGAGTTGTGACTTGGCCCAGAGCAACTGACGATGCATGGACGCGACCCGAGCCGATTCGACTCGCCACGTTCGACGAACAACATGGGATACCCGGAGGCGATCTCGCACAGTGAACACAAGAACTCCTCCACGGCCTGCAAATCGTCCAGCTTCTGGACAAGATTGGCCTCCTCCTTCTCGACAGCGAGCTGCTCAGTATCGTCTCTGGCTGCCACTTGTTTGGTGTCGAAGACCGCGGCGGTCGCCTCGACCCACTCGCTCTGGTTTTGTGTGAGGGCTTCCCTTTGCCTTCCGCTGGTCCCAAAACAGCTCACAGATACGGTCAATCGTATCGAGCCGCCACGCTACAAAGTCAGCCTTCTCCTGTTGGCTATCGTCTTGGCAGAGGAACTTTTCCCACTGTTTTAGAAGCAGATCATCACGTGGCGTCCAGTCGAGATCCTTGGCCTCTGGCTTGTTGTTGGGGAAGCAGATGAGGACGAGATCGAGCACGATCGGATCAATGCAAAAGAACGCGCTATCTGGACGAACGACCTCTGCGTCTGGTTTCGAGTGGACTCCTTCGTTTTTTGCACTCGCGATACACTCGGAGAGACGCTGAAGGACGTCCTGGAAGCGAGTCCGCGGGATGGACGTACTCGGCTTCATTTCGACCCACTTCACTCGAGGGATTGAGCCAAACAAGTGTGGGAAAAAGCGGAAAGTAAAGAATGGAGGAGACTCACGCCCGGTGGCTGTGGTGGCATTGGTTCAAATTCTTCATCGCCATTCGACCACATCAGTCGGTTGATAAGAATTGTCCAGGACACTCCAAAGGCGATGGCATTTCAAGGAAATCCCACAGAAAACAACTCGTCACGCAATCAAGTGATGGTGAAGGTTCGAATGGGTTGGACGCAGTCCAAATTGAAGCGGGAACAGCTAGATCTCCTCGAAGCAATGCAGCCGATTTGAGGACATCAACTTCCATCATCGGCAATGCAGCTTCCACACAGCGCCGGCTGAGCAGCCTTGCCTCGAGTGTTCGAACGTGGGACACACCACCTAGATTCTCCACTTGGCGGCATGCCTGTGATATTCTTCATCAACGACCCGAGGGCAATTAGCGCGTACAGTTGAGTTGAAGTATTACGCTCTCGCAGCACATGAGCATCGAGTCAGAAGTCGCAAGAGCAACAACTCGGGCGATGATTCATCGCCGATGAAGCCTCCACGTGAAGGGAATATCCCCTTTGGTTTCCATCCTAGTATCTTGCGAACACTCTATTGTAGCTCGTTGTTTGATTAGAGAGTGAGCTTACGTATGCGCGCGTACAAATTGCCACCATCCACGATATAGATCACACCGCTATAACTAACGGTGACCCCCATGGGCCGGACGAACCGAGCCTGCAAGGCTCCACCATCCGTTGAGCCACTCGTTCCGCATTCTCCTGCGATCGTCGTGGCTACGAATGAATTGACGTTGACTTTTCGGATGCAGTGGTTGTTGGTATCGGCAACGTACAGCTCATCTCCCGTTGGAGACAAGGCAAGACCACGGATCGTGTCAAAGCGAGCGTTGACACCCGTGCCTGTCTGAAAGCCAGGCGAGCTCACCGACCCAGCGACCGTCCAGGTCGAAGACCCGTCTGTGGAGATGCCGACGATCCCATGCTTGCTTGCGACGAAGACTGTCCCGGTAGGCGTCACAGCCAGCGCACGGGGCCACTCGACCTTCGCTCCGAGGGTCGATACGCGAGCCGAGCCGGTCAAGACTTTGCGGACAGCATCCCCGTAGAAGTCGGCGACGTACGCATTGTTGGAGCTGTCGACCGCCACGTCGTATGGCTTCCCCATGGACGCAGTCAACGCTGGGCCGTTGACAGAAGACGAGCTTCCGTTTCCAGCCAAAGTCGCGACTTGACCACTGCTTCCAACGATAGAGCGGACAAGGTAGTTGTTGCCATCAGCAACAAAAACATTGGCGTAGCTGTCGACTGCCAGACCAAGGATGCCATTGAACTGCGCGTTGATGCGGAAGCTGTTGGTGGATCCAAACGTTCGCGTGCCAGCGTACGGAGCAGGGTACGGGTACGTCTCTGCGAGCCTGAAAACTTGGTACGCGTCGGAGACGTAGATACTGCTGTCGTTGGCGATCGTAATCGATGTGACGGGCTCTGTGGTGAAGCCACTCGCAAACGTAGAGACCATCGAAGGAGGCTTCGTGGTCGGGGCTGGTGTAGGAGGCGGGGTTGGGGCTGGCGTAGGAGCTGGCGTAGGAGCTGGTGTTGGAGCTGTGGTTGAAGCTGGTGTCGGAGCCGGTGTAGGTGCTGGCGTGGGTGCTGTTGTCGGTGTTAGCGTCGGTGTTGGACCGGGGGGTCGATACTGGAGTAGGAGCTGATGTCGGAGCAGGAACGACGGTCACCACCGAGACAGCTGAGATCTTCTTGGCCCCCACGACAATGATGAGGATGAAGAGAAGCAGAAGAAACATGCCCACAGTAGCTTTGACCCATCTCGGCATGGAGGAATTCACCACGACGATCTCATTTGCGCGCGCTGGATGTGCTGATGACGGTGCCGAGATACTAGTCGCGTGGGCGGTCGAGTCCTCGAGTGGTGAGACTTTGTTCGTCGATTGGAGCTTCGAAGGCTGCACTTGTGGAGAGACTTGGACAAGAGGAGCCAATGGGTCAATTACTGCAGTTGCCGGTCGGGTAGAACTGACTGCCAGTGATTGCTTGCTTGCTGCAGAAGACTGCGCAGGCGCTGTTGCTACAGTCGGCGGCACACGGTCGATGCCCTGTAAGCATTCTAGAATGGTTTGCATCGTTGGGCGATCGGCTTGATTGACACGACAAGCGCCCTGAATGATAGCCCGAATGCTACTGCTGACCTTGTCGAGGCCTCGCAATTGAAGCTGAGAGTCGAGCATCGGCTTCGTCGCCACTAACTTTGCCTCGTCCATCTCTGCGAACGGAATCGTCCCGGTGATCGCCTCGTAGATCACCAGTCCGAACGCGTACACGTCTGCCTCTTGCGTGGGGCCCGTCTCGCCAGTGACGATCTCAGGAGCGAGCCATCGCGTTGAGTGTGTAGCACTCGGGTTGCGCTTTTTGTTGGGTGTTTGCATGCCCGAACGAGCCTCAAACCACGCGAGATAGTCACTAGGCCCGGCGATTTTGGCCTTCTGATCACTCGTGATGCAGATCCGATCGCATCGAAGGTCGCCGTGCACAACATTCACTGAATGCAGGTAGCAAACGCCTTGAGCAGCTTGCGTGAGTAGTGCAATGGCACGTTTCGGACGGTTGCTTGGATTCTTCAGCAAGAAGCCGTCGAGTGAGCCGTGCGCGCATGCCTCCGTGACTACCAACGCGTCTGGGAGGCTGACACTGTTCCCACCGACGGTGCGGCAAACGTGGTCGTGCTGAAGTCTGCTCCACATACCAACAGCCATCACGAATTGCTCCTGTGGAGTGATCTTCTGGTACGGATCCTCCCACCCACGGCTCACGAAGTCCCTTCTCAACTCCACAGACTTGTTCGATTCGTTGATGGTAGCCATGATCACACCCGATGGAAGCACTTCGCTGTAGATGAAGTCGCAATCGCTCATGTACCACTCAGGCAACGGGCTCGTCGAGGCCTTCACGTAGTCGACAGCGCACGCGAGGATCTTGTCCTTGATGGCTTGAGTGACGGCGTCAAGACGACGTCCTTGCTGCTCCAGCTTCGTGATGAAGGCCAACGGTTCCAGTTGATTGCAGAGCTCATCGAAATCGACGGATGCGACGACACTTTGAAGCTGGTCCAGACGTCGAGCGATGGGTGGTTGGCTGACATCATTCTTCTCAGGGATACGATTCACAAATTGGCTGATACTATCGGTAGCTGCGTGCGCACGATCGCTGCGTTTGGCCAGGTCGCTGTAGTACAGCACCTGCATCGCCGTCGTCTTCGACGCCAGCACCACCACAAAGAGCGAGAAGTCCGTAATGCATCGCAAACAGTGTCGCAACGCGACGGCTGCAGCTTCACGCGCCGTGGAGTTCGAGGAAATCGTCGATTGGAGTGCACGAATGCTCTCTTGAAACCTCTGCAAGTCGCGATCGATACTTGGTCCATGGCATTTGATGCTGCCACTTGCAAGCGCGCGTCCAGCCTGCTGCAGAGACTCGGTGGCGCCTCGTATATGCGCTAGCAGCTCGTCTGAAGCCATCGCGCATGCGGTGGAGTGAGGACCGGGGGACCCGAGACTTGCTGTGGCCCGAATTCCTACTGCATTCTCGTCTAATGTGTCTTGTGAATCTATTGTGTCTATTTTGGATAGCCATCGGTCAGTCCCTGGCGAATACTTCGACGTGCTTTGGAGTGGATGGTCTTTGAGAGTATCCACCCAGTGTCGGGGTGGGATCTATTTATATGGAAGCACGCTGAAGCTCTTCTCGGGACAGATACAAAAGTACAGCACGTATGCGAGAGGGTCAGTCGTGATGCTGTGGAGACTTGAGCGATGCAGCTTCACCGTCAATGGAGGAGTAGCAAGCTGCGCGTATCACAGGGTGCGTTCGACGGCTTACGTCACGCATACCGAATAAGAAGAGAGGCGGTTGTGACTTCTGTGGCGACCGAAAGCCCGGCGTATTTTACAATTCAGCTTCAGCTGTCTGGGAAACAATCGGTCTTTCGCGCAACTGCTATCCGAAACTATGCGTGACGACCGGTAGTTTACAATGCCACTGTGACATGTCACAAGGTGAGTGCTATTCCATGTTAGAGTGACAGCCGACAGTGACCTTGTGGGCGCCTCTGAAAATCCTCCCAGTCCAAAAGCCGAATGAAAAGGAAGCCCGGGAACCCGACCAAGAGCATGTTATGAGACACAAGAAAAGAGGTGCATGAAAGCGGGCAATGGTATTGAGAAAACACAAGCTATTTAGTTTCATTTGCTAGATGCTAGCCGTGGAGACCATAGTGTGCATCAACTCAGCCACCATGCGCATCTAGCGAGCTCGGAAGAAGACGGACGATCGCTGGCTCGTGGGCTTCCACATCTGGTAGTGTAGCTTGAGCTCCAAGAAGATCCCGCAGTAGATACCACAACTGTTGCTGTTGTCCTGGTAGACTTCGGTAAACGTTCGGTATGTCAGTCGGTGACCAAGTACCGACTCGACATCAGACTCCACGATCTTCTTCAGCCACGCGATGCGCTCGTCTTGGTCAGAAGCTAGCGGATCGTAGAGGTACCACACCTTCCGGACCTTGTCGATGTGAAACGCCATCCAATGGGGGTTCTCCTTGTTCACAACGGAGATGATGGTGTGGGTGTCCTCGTCAAACGCGCAGTTCGCGGCCACCGTCGTCGCACGACTCTCCTTGTCCTTCATTTTGACGAACTCTGGGCGGATTACGCCAACGCCATCTTGGATACTCCACAGCAGAGCCAGGACGGCGTGGATGGACGACGTGTGAAGCCATTCCCTGCTCGCTGGATACACGTGTGGGTCGCCACCGAATCCGAGCTTCGTCTTGTCTGACATGTCGATTTCGTTCTCCGCCACGTAGCACCGTGGTAGATTGTAGATCTCACTTCTGACGACAGCACTTGAGGTCGCCCACACCTTCTGCTTGATCCCACGGATGACAGTATCGCCACCAGCGTTCTTGCCCTGCATCTCGTCGCGTCGACCCATGCTTGTGATCGTCGCGAGTACTTCTTTCTGCATGTCGACGTCGCTCAGCTCCTCTTGAATTTCGGGTGAATTCAAAAACGCCAGACTTTGCTTCTCGCGCTCGACAAGTAGCTCGTAGGCCGAACGCTGATTTCGGCGGTTCGTCGAACTCCCGTTCAGCATCAAATGGCTCGGCATGTGCTTCTCAAGCATATCTGAAGTCTTCTTGGCATTCGCACTAACGGACAGCAGCTGTCGAACCATCGTCCGCTTTGTGAACTTGACCAGAACGCGGTCGTACTCCTCCACTTGCTTGTAGAAATCGAGGATGTGTTGCTGTAGCCCTGGTGTCAGCTGCTGATTCTGTTCTTTAGCGAGCTGAAGGGTTTCCAGTGTCAGCTGGAATTCCCGGACATCATCTTCGATACTCTGTAGTTGTGTCTTGATTAACGCGCAGACGTAGCACGCGTGGCTGATTGCGTTTGCAACCTCGCCTGCTTCATCTATCACGCCTATGCGCGGTTGGATGATTTGAGAGAATTCCTTCACGCGAGCGATAGCGCTGGTGACGGTGTCACGAGAACACACGATTTGCCCACTTCGTAGTTCTTGCTCAGCTCCTTCCAACGCGGAGACCAGGCTACGATGCACGATAGGTAAGGCTTCAGACTTCATACTTGGAATTCGTCGGACACGTAGATGTATATCCGTTTGCGTTCACGCCAATCCCAGTGAGCGCAGTCGAGCTTGCGGAAACATCCACAATGGTCGACACGTCAGCCGTTGAGATGAAAGTTGAGTCTGGCGTTACTGTGGGTGTTGAAGTGGGCGTTGGAGTAGGTGTGCTTGGTGTGGACCTATCGGTTGGTGGTGAGGAAGTCGTGGTCGCAGTTGGCGTTGTCGTCGTCGGTCCAGGCGAGCTTGCAGTAGCCTCGATACTTGAAGACGATAAACTGACGCTCACACCAACAGCAATGGCGACTATGGCGATGGCAAGAAAAGCGAGGGCGGCCACTTTTCGCGCCTTTGGATTGAGCCACGGTCGTTTCTTGTCAGACTTGACTGGGGTTTCGTCTTTTTCACTCGCGGCCTAGAACGATGGATACGCTTGCAGCATCCTCAGCGGCGTTGACATCCGATGTGCGATCGATGTGAGACTCAATCCCCCCGTTGACCAAAGCACCAGACCCCGGTGCGAGCACATTTGCCGTGGCTGCTGCCGCACCTTGAACCCCGTCAATCACCCGGTGTTGACTGCCGTCGCCTTCAGTTGTTTTGCTCGCCATCTCCGACTGAACCAAACGGAGCTGACCTTGCCGGGAGAATGGGCGAAGCCTCGTGCTTCTTGTTGTGGGCGTGAGTGAACTGACGTTACGGACCAAGGCCGCACAGCCACTCGCACAGCCAGTGTCTTGGTGGTTTCATCCACCCACCGTCCGCATATAGTTGGCTATCGAATGCCGAAGATATGATAAGTTTGGTACTTTTGCAGGTCTGTGAACTCTCTCGTCTACAACCACCCAAGCGTTGTCGCGGCACACCCTTGACTGTTTTCAAGTGATCGAAAAACTGACATTTTTGGCTATCTTTGACCGTCCAAGAGATCCAGAGACGATCAAAATCAAGCGAAAGGCGTGCATCACCCTCAAAGGCGACCATCGGAAGATTTCTCCAATCTCATGTCAGCTTGGCTTGGCTGTGAATGCTCAACTAGGGATGGGATTGTGTTCGCGTCCGTCATCCCTTTGCGACTACTTCTGGTACTGTAGTGCTTGTGGGGACCGATTGGTGGCTGCTGAGGTCGCGCAAGAAGCTACAGAGACCGACAGAGTCTTTCCTTGCAGGATTTTTGTACCAGTAGGAGATGGCAGACCTAAATGTCGTCAAAACTAAAACGAGGGTTGCTTAGCGCAGCACGTGCGCGTCGCTTCGAATGGAAAAGGATGAGGAGTCGGCCACAAAACTCCATGGATTATGCCTTTTTTTCATTCAACCGTACACATAAATTGTGCGTTCCATATCTAGTTGAAGAACCAATAGCCTAGGGCGTGGTTCATGACGAAAACCTGAAGTACCATTGCGCATCTTGAGCTGTGTGGTAATGGTACCGTAGCTCTGGAGACGAAGACTAGGGACGTCGTATTAGACCGACCGCCACTACTTGATCCGCCGCACTATGTTGGTGGTATCGCCCACGTAAATAGTTCCCGTGGGGCCAACAGCAATCGCAACTGGGTTGCTAAAGCGCGCGTTGGTGCCAACGCCATCGACGTTTCCGCTGTTTGCAGACCCACACAAACCCGCGAGTGTCGTCACTTGCTGGGATGCTACGTTGTACCGGCGGATGCAGTGGTTGGCGCTGTCCGCGATGTACAGGTCTTCCCCTGAAGGTGAGAAGGCGATGGATTTGATCTGCAGGAACCGAGCTGCTGTACTGTACCCATCCGCGTAACCTCCAGCCGACGTCGATCCCGCAACCGTGATCAGTGCGCCAAAGGCCCCGACTATGCCAATGTAATAGTCGTCAGCAAAGTAAAGAGATCCTGTGGGAGACACCGTGATAGCATTGAAGTAGCCGACTGCGCGTACCGTTGATACAACATGTCCGCTTCGGTCCCAGCGACGCACGAGCGAACCATCACCAATGTAAATGTCGTTGTTGATGCCGATCGAGATTTGACTCGGGGAATAAAACCTGGCGACGGATTCCGCGCCATCGGTGATGACGCGGTCGCTGTTCAAACCGAGTACAGTGGTGACTACATTGAAGCCGCTGGCGATACTTCGGACCACGTAGTTGTCCCCGTCGGCGATGAAAAGAGCGCCTGTGCTGTCGACGGCGAGTCCGAAGTATGGTTCAAGCAGAGAAGTAGAGCTGTCACCGTCTACGTAGCCGGTCTGGTATCCACGACCGGCGATTGGAGATGGTCCAAGCATGTTTGCCTGGGCTTCCGTTAGTCGATAGATCTCGGCATATGATCCGACGTATATTTCTCCGTTTTTGGAGACCGCGATGGCGCAGATCGGCCCAAAGATTTGCTGGAAGGTTGATACGGCGCCCGTCGATTGTGCCGGAGCCGGTGTCGGGGTCACACTAGGACGAGGTGTCGCACTGACACCTCCACCACTCACTGTGGACGAAGGTGTCGGCGTTGGCGACGGTGCAGAACCCGAGCTGTCCGAGCCAGATGACGACCCCGTTGACATGTTCACGAGCGACGGTACCACGGTGCCCACGATTACCATCACCGCTACGACCAACCCCACTCGAAGCAGCTTCTTCCACGTCGGAGTAGCCTTCTGATCTGGAGGAGGCGTGTACACTGGAGGCGTTGACCAAGTCGGTTGAGGTGGCTCGGCCGCTGGCAGGATTTTCCCTTGCTGTGATGATTGCACCTGTGACGGTGGCTGCCACGCACCAGAGGCGAGCGGACTCGCCGTTGGTGATTGGAGCTGTGGGAGCTGAGCCCAAGCCTGGTAGAACGCAGGCACCGCCACCGGGTAACAGTGATAGGTCGTTCGCCACTCATCGTAGTAGTCGGCACTGCAGCTCCAGAAGCTGGCGCGTATGGAGTCGGTGGGCTGTGAGCACTGCTGGTGTTCACAGGGTGAACCACTGCGCCAGCGTAAGCTGGCACGTTGCTTGGAGGTTGCATTGTGTGCGTCATTCGAGCGTAGTTGGTCTGTGCTGATGCTGCTGTTGCAGCACTCGACCGAGCCAATGACCGCAAACTCATCATCACGATCTGCATACTCGGTCTCAGAATCGCGTTCGCGTGACAAGCGTCCTGGATCACATTCCGAGCTTCTCGGTCGATCTGGTCCATTCCACGCTCCGGCAGACGCGCGTCGCCTCGCTTCTTCATCTCCAAAACCTGCTCGTCGCTCAGCTCGGCGAATGGCACCACACCCGTCAACGCCTCGTACAACATCATGCCGAAGGCATACACGTCCGACGCCGTGGTCAAAATCGAGCCACTTGAAACACACTCAGGCGCGAGCCACCGGATCTGTCGACTGCTCACACTGCTCACAGAGTCGCTCGCACCACCACCCATGCTAGAGTACTGGCGGAAGCGCATCGCGTTGCCGCCGATACAGTGCGTGAGACCCATGACCTTGGCCTGCTGATCAGCGGTGACGCCCACGTTGGCGCAGCGGAGATCGCCGTGCACGACGCCAGCCGAGTGCATCTCCGACACGCCTCTTGAAGCTTGTAGCAGCAGTGAGATAGCCAAATGCATCCGTGTGCTCTCGTTCGCACGTAGAAACGTGTTCAGTGAGCCATTCGCGCACAGCTCCGTGACTTGCAGACACCAAGGCCGTGAAAGATGGCTCGCTCCTACGAGTTGGATGACGTTCTCGTCCTTCAACTTTCGCCACAGTGTCGCCGTCGACGCGAATGTGTCTCCATTTGCGTCTTGCACTCGCTGCACTTCTACAAGTCGGCCCGTCGGAATATGGATGGCTTCCATCGCACTTCCCTGGCCTGGACGAACGAACTCCAGCTCTCGCTCCGTGATGTACCAGTCCGGTATGTATTCGACTCGTCCGGTTGGTGATCTCGTGGCTGGCGACGGCAAGCAGCCTCTCTTTGATCGACGTCATCAAAGAATCATGGCCGCTCCCGGAAGTGTGGCGTTCTTGATACGCGATGTACGCCATCGCCTCCTCTTGCACAGCAGGGTCTCCGATATTCGACGCGTTGGCGGCTTGCTGCACGAGCTCCAGATGACGCTGTGGATCCACCACTGGCTCTCGTGGCTTCATCCGCAGTTTCTTCACCGATCGACCGAGATAATCCACCGCAGCGTGGGCTCGCTCGCTCGCCTCGTACAGTCGCTGGTGGAGCAGCGCCTGCATTACGGTGGACTTTTCGGCCAGAATACTGACCAGGAGCGAGTAACTCGTGATCCCTCGCAGGGCCGCATCGGCGTCAGCCAGGGTACTCGACTCGCAGCCACGGAGCGCATCCAGCAAATCACTGAAGCGCTGAAGGTCGGCTTCAACATACTCCCGTAGACACTCGACTCCGCCAGTAGCGACGGCTTGCTCAGCTTGATCCAGCGACATCAAGGCGTCTTGAAGTGAAGAGCTCATGATGGCTTGTTAGTGTGGGCAAGGATGAAGGTTCGAAAATGCTTCATCCTTTTGTAGAGTCATAGCAGGCTCCCCCGTCGTCATAAGAAGCACAGAATTCCATCGGCGGCTCCGACGGCCTCTCTCATTCGAAGAGTCGCCAGAAATAGTCAACTCAATGCTGGTTCCTGACTCACAAGTGAGTTTTCAAACAGTGGATACCAGAAAAAATGAAAAAACAGCAAGCCACGTTGCCATTAAACTGCGTCGAGCGAACAGACTGACTACGACTGGGGGGGGGGGG
>JAADWY010000218.1:0-42633 GCA_023336355.1 Pythium dissotocum | reverse complement strand
TTTTGACGGGTCATCCGTCACTGGATAGATTTCCGCCTCTTGGATCTCGTACAGTGGAAGACTTTTTTAGAGGACTAAAGGAATGATTGTTGTCGGACCCACTCCGCTCCGACAGATTTTGTCGGAGCGGTGATGATATGGGGATGAGCTATCCCCAATCCCCAAAACAAATCCCTAACATTCCTACTGTCCCTACTTTTCTGCCTTTCTCAATGTCCCTAATGTTCCTACTTTTTCTTGTGCTTCTTCTTTTCTGTCCCTAACATTCCTAATGTTTCTCATTTTCCTTGACAAAATCGTCAAGTCCTGGATATCCATCCGGACTCTTCATGCAGCTCGCGAAAGTCGGGCCACTCCATTACAGAACAATTCAACAAGGTGGTAAAAAGAGACTACACGCTCCGCGTTGACGTGAAGGTTGGTGCACTGATCGAGAAGCTTGTTGCGTGTTGCCGCAAGTACTCGAAGGTAGACGACACTCCAAAGGTGAGCCGCCAGTTGAAGAAGATGAAGAGACGAATGCTGCTGATGGAGAAGTGCACGAAGATTCGTGTGTCAGCAGGTGTCCTGATGTCATCCATCCTAAATGGACCTAGCGAGACAGATGAGCTCTGTGTCGTGTCCATCAATTACTTCCTTGGTGCAGTCTCGGCTTGATGGGAGCGTCGAATGGGCACTGAGAAAGCGCCTCTGCGTGTCGTGATGGAGGTGGCTGAACTTCTTTCGTCTCCCCATCTTCGATTGGCTTGGCGTGACTAGCACCACCAAATACATCTGTGACACATTTCATTCTCTTTTGTGTCATGACCATTTAGCTGTCGTGTTTCATCCAATAGGATGGTGGCTATCTGTGTTTGCACTGGACTTTCAACAGGATGGCTCTGTGAGTTCAGGCTTCGTTCTGCGGTGGAACAGTCACAGTTTGTGCTTTTGACACATTTTCTGTGCTATGCTGCTGTTTTGGGTGACTTTCCGGATGGTTGTGTGGTTTTCAAGTGTTGTCAGATATTGTGGCGACGAGGGTTCTCCGGAAATTACTTGCAAGCGTCGTTGGAGAGTGGGGCAGTGAATCATCTGCAGACTTGCAATGATATTGCTAGTTTGTTAGCCTCGGTTAGTACCATAATATCTTAAACATATATAGGCGTAACATTAATCTAAATTACAATTCTAGAAATGATCAGATTCAGACTCAGTAGCACTCAGACGCGTCATCTTCTCTGTCTTCCTTGTACCCTTCGACAGTGGGATCGTAACAGAGAGAGAGGGTCACGCCGCAACAGCAACGCTTCCCATCAATCAGGAAAAATTTCGAAGTCCTTCCGTCGATGCATCATTGGAACTTGCACGGCCGTCGATTCCCAAAATTTCAAAAACTTGGTGATGTGTGTGCATCGATACGCGCCGGTGTATCTCACGGACTCTCGCTCTCTCTCGCAACTTCAATCTCACTGTCAACGCAAACTGTAATAACGGGAGCTGCTGGAAATGGAGGGCCATCTGGCGAGAGAGTTCGCGGTTTCTATGGGCCAACTTTCCAGCAGCTTGCTTCCCTTTTGGCGCAATTTGATGGGGCGGAGTGGACGCAAGTTGATGGACGGCGTCGCGACGCGCCCGTCCACTGAGACTCTGGGTGCGGAAGTAACTCCCTCTCCCACTATCCAGTCAGCCAGTCACGCCAGTCAGTCAGCCATTGAACCGGTACCTCAACGGCGGCAGCCTGGTGACTGCAGTCTCAGCTGGTCACGCCTTCCTTGCTTCCTCCCCTTTGAGCTTTTCATTCTTCCACCTTCCTCGTGAAGCGTATCTGAGACCCAGCGTTTCCAGTACAGTGTGAGAGGATGAAGCCGTCGCTCGCCAGCGCGTTGCTTCTGGCTGCGGCCGCGTCGGTCGAGTTCGCGCACGCCATCGGCAGTCCGTTCCAGCTCAACGAGTGGTTCTGCGGCCAGTGGGACATCCGCGCCAATGACAAGCTCATCCTGTACAACAACCACTGGGGCGGCGACAACGACAAGGCCGGCTACCAGTGCACGAGCGTCACCAAGCTCGACGCCGCGTCCGGTACGATCTCGTACGAGACGGCTCCGCACTGGGCCGGATCGGCCGGCCAAGTGAAGAGCTTCACGAATGTGGAGACCGTGCTGCAGCCCCTGCGCGCCTACGACATCGCTGCGATCCCAGCCAAGTGGAAGATCCAGGCCACGGACGACCTGGGCTTCGACAACCGCCCCGTGTACAACGCGGCCTTCGACTTGTTCTTTGGTCCGACGTCGGACGCTAATGCCCAGCCAGAGTATGAAGTCATGGTGTGGACGCTGGCGCGTAACGGCGCGTGGCCGCTCGAGCAGTTCGGCCGCTTCGACGTCACGATCGACGGCCGCGTGTGGACTCTGCACAGCGGCACGAACGGCCCGCAGCGCGTGCTGTCGTTCACGACCGCGCAGGAGCTCACGAACGTGGACCTGAACCTCAAGGGCTTCGTGGACGCCGCGGTCAAGTACATGATGCCCAAGGACTACTATCTCACCAAGCTGCAGGGCGGCTTCGAGTACTTCCACGGCGCCTCGCGTCTGTCGGTGAGGGACTACCAGGTTAGCGTGCAGAAGGTGGCGACCACTGTCGTGCCCAAGCAAGGACAGTGTAACGTACCAGGCGCCCAGTGTGCCGACAAGACGTTCTGCATGTCCTGGGACCCGAACTACTCACAGTGTATTGAAACCCCAGCCAAGTGCTCTGTCCAGTGGACGGATACCGACATTGTGGGTACGGACATCAAGAACATTCGCGACATTCTGCCTGCGCAGTGCTGTGACGCGTGCGCGTCGACTGCTGGCTGCACGGCCTACACGTTCGTCAACTACAACGCGGACGGCCACGCGGTGTGCTACCTCAAGTCGGCGACGACGTCCACGCCTCGCAAGGCGGCCAAGGGCATCGTCTCAGCCATGGTCGACGGCGGCACCCAGGCGCCAACTCCTCCGCCAACCACCGCCACTCCAGCTCCACTGGTCCCGAAGATGGGCCAGTGTAACATCGCGGGCGCCAAGTGTGTTGAGGGTACGTTCTGTATGCCATGGGATCCTAGCTACTCGCAGTGTATCGAGACCCCTGCCAAGTGTCCAGTCCAGTTGCTGGACACGGACATTGTTGGTGCGGACATCAAGAACATCCGCGACATCTTGCCAGCTCAGTGCTGTGAGTCATGTGCCTCTACTGCTGGCTGCACGTCGTACACGT
Organism: Pythium dissotocum; assembly: GCA_023336355.1. Lineage (NCBI taxonomy): Eukaryota > Oomycota > Peronosporomycetes > Pythiales > Pythiaceae > Pythium > Pythium dissotocum. The sequence continues at coordinate 39,396 of JAADWY010000218.1, read as the reverse complement.
TCGTCAACTACAACCCGGACGGACACGCGGTGTGCTACCTCAAGTCGGCGTCCTCCTCCACGGAGCGTAAGACGTCCAAGGGTCTCATCTCGGCCTTTGTGAACGTCGTGACCACGGCTCCTCCGACTACGGCTCCTCCAACGACGGCTCCTCCTACGACGGCTCCTCCAACGACCGCGCCGCCAACGGCCGCGCCTACGCGTGCTCCGATCGGCAGCCCGTTCCAGATCAACGAGAAGTTCTGCTACCAGTGGGATGTCCGCGCGAACGACAAGATCATCTTGTACAACAACCACTGGGGTGCGGATGACGACAAGACCGGCTCGCAGTGCACGACTGTCACGAAGACCGACGCTGCGTCCGGTGCCATCTCGTACGAGACGGCTGCCAAGTGGGCGGGTACGGCCTGGCAGGTCAAGAGCTTCACGAACGTCGAGACCATCTTCGATCCGCTGCGAGCCAACGAGATCTCGTCGATCCCGGCCAAGTGGAAGATCGAGCCGACCGACAACCTGGACTACGACAACGATCCGCTGTACAACGCGGCCTTCGATCTGTTCTTCGGCCCGACAAACAATCTGAGTGCTCAGCCGACGTACGAAGTCATGGTGTGGGTGCTCGCCCGCAACGGCGCTGGTCCTCTCGAGCAGTTCGGTCGCACGGACCTCGTGATCGACGGGCGCCAGTGGACGCTGCACAACGGCACCAACGGCGCGCAGACTGTGCTCTCGTTCACGACGGCGGAGGACACGACGGACGTCAACTTCGACCTGCAGGGCTTCGTCGATGCGGCGGTCAAGTTCATGATGCCAGGAGACTACTACATGACCAAGCTGCAGGGCGGCTTTGAGTACTTCCACGGCGAGAGCACGCTGTCGGTCTCGGACTATTTGGTCAATGTGAAGAAGGGCACACCGCCTGTGCGCACGCAGCCGCCGACGTCCGCGCCGACGCCTCCTCCTGCTCCTACGCGCGCGCCGATCGGCAGTCCGTTCCGTGTCAACGAGAAGTTCTGCGGCCAGTGGGACGTGCGCTCGAACGGAAAGATCATCTTGTACAACAACCACTGGGGAGCCGACGACGACAAGAACGGTACGCAGTGCACGACAGTGACCAAGGTGGACGCGACCACGAGTGCGATCTCGTACGACACGACCGCCAAGTGGGCGGGTACGCCATGGCAGGTGAAGAGCTTCACGAACGTCGAGACGGTCTTCGATCCGCTGCGCACGGATGAGATCGCGGCCATCCCGGCCAAGTGGAAGGTCAAGGCGACCGACAGTTTGACCAGCGGCTCGCTGGCGTTCGACAGTCTGCCGATGTACAACGCCGCCTTCGACTTGTTCTTTGGCCCGACGAACAACATCAGTGCTCAGCCAACATACGAAGTGATGGTGTGGGTCATGGCTCGTAACGGCGCTGGTCCGCTGGAGCAGTTTGGCCGCATTAACGTCACGATTGACGGTCGTCCGTGGGTGCTCCACAACGGAACCAACAACGCGCAGACGGTGCTGTCGTTCACGTCGGGAGAGGACACACAAGACGTCGACCTGAGCCTGAACCTGAAGAGCTTCGTCGACACGGCGGTCAAGTACGTGATGCCAGCGGAGTACTACATGACCAAGGTCCAGGGCGGCTTCGAGTACTTCCACGGCTCGACTGTGCTGTCGGTCTCCAACTACCTCGTCGACGTGCAGAAGGTCGCGACGCAGCCACCAGCTACGACGCAGCCTCCTGCCACGACTCAGCCGCCAGTGACTACCCAGCCACCGGCGACTACCCAGCCACCAGTGACGACCCAGCCTCCAGTGACCACTCAGCCTCCAGTGACCACGCAGCCACCGAGCCCACTGGTCCCGAAGAACGGCCAGTGTAACATCGCAGGTGCCAAGTGTGCGGAGAACACCTTTTGTATGCCGTGGGATCCAAACTACTCGCAGTGTATCGAAACCCCTGCCCAGTGTCCAGTCCAGTTGCTGGACACGGACATTGTGGGTGCCGACATCAAGAACATCCGCGACATCTTGCCAGCCCAGTGTTGTGCGGCCTGTGCCTCCACGGCTGGCTGTACATCGTACACGTTCGTGAACTACAACCCAGACGGACACGCGGTGTGCTACCTCAAGTCGGCGACGGCCTCGACTGCCCGCAAGACCTCGAAGGGTCTCGTCTCGGCATACCTGGCGGCGAAGATCGTGCCGAAGATGGGCCAGTGCAACCTCGCGAACGTCCAGTGCGAGGACAAGACGTTCTGCATGTCCTGGGACCCGAACTACTCGCAGTGTATTGAGACGCCAGCCCAGTGCCCAGTCCAGTTGCTGGACACGGACATCGTGGGTGCGGACATCAAGAACATTCGTGATATCCTGCCTGCGCAGTGCTGTGACGCGTGCGCGTCGACTGCTGGCTGTACGTCGTACACTTTCGTGAACTACAACGCGGACGGACACTCGGTGTGCTACCTCAAGTCGGCGACGAGCTCGACGGCGCGTAAGGCGTCGAAGGGTTTCATCTCGGCTTTTATCCAGGCCTAGAGCAGGGAGATCTTGATGCGTCTATAAGAAATGAGATGTATAATATACATCTACGACGGTTTGATCAGATATTATCTGATCAAACCGTCGTACTGTTCTTGAACAAATCCTCAAATGACCTGCATTCCGGACGGTATCCATTATCAATTATTGAAGGTTAAAAATCAGCTACCGGGCACCTTCGATACCCGTGGCCTGCCAACAGGGTTGTCGTAGTACACGCGGCCTTGCATGAGCAGCAGCTCATCCTCTTTGACTGTTCCACTAGGAAAGAGCCGCCAGAGAAGTCGTAAGGACCACGACAACGCCGTGACCATCCGCCCGAAGAGCACCGGCACGACTCGCACCTGGCGGACGCGGCCGTGGAGCGAGATAACGAAGAGCTCTCTGTCGCGTAGAGCTAGTCGCGGGTCCTTCGACTCGCCATAGAATATGATAGCAATGAACACGGCGATTTGCTGGACTATGAAGAGTAGCAACACAAACACGGCGACGCAAGGGCGGTAGCCGAGCCGCGTCGTCTTGTGGATGGGCAGGACCGTGTCGACGACCAGCACCCAGTGCGTCCACAGCCACGACGAGAGCACGACCAGCACGCGGGGATTGGACCAGCCAACGATATCAGCAAGACAGATATGGATGATGGAAAGCTGCACGGAGAGGAAGAGGAAGTCGAACGACGAGAGCTGGCGCGCGAGGAGCTCGCGCTGTGCGAAGGACACGTAGACCACGAAGACGGTAGCCGCTCCACACGCAGAGACTACTGCTGCTGTCAATGCTAGTGAGGAGTTATGCGAGAGAAGCGTCACGAAGATGGACGCCAGGCTGGCCACGGATGCAGCATGCAGTTGCCAGCAGACGGAGGCTGGTAGACAGCGGACCACGCGTGGAAAGCAGACGTCGGCTGCCGAATAATACTGATAATCTCGTGCGAACTCAAGCGGAATGGTGTTAGAGTGTGTCGCCTGGGGACTAGGAGCAACTGAAGTCGAGGCTGGACCGGGATTTACAGCGGACGGTATTGCAATAGAGCTCTTCCGATCTTCCGGCGCTGTGGCTGCTGCTGACACCGGCCGCAAGGCCAGACGACAGCGGTACATGATACACGTGACTCGCTCTGTGTTGGTGGCTCTCTTGACAGTCGAGCGGGTGTACTGGCGGCGCTTGCGGTAGGCGTTCCGCACCATGAGCACACACAGCGTCCCGATCACATTCATGAGCGCGTCGTCTCCAAGCAAAATGCGCTGTTTGTAGTGGAACAGCGTGAGTTCTGTGAGGTTTCGCAGGTAGCCGAACATGGAGCTGAACACGTAGCCCATGTTGAGCATCGCGCCGAGTACAGTCGCCCAGACCGCGGCTTTTGTGGCTCGGAAGTTGGCGTCGATCAGCAGCGCGAGTTGAAAAGCCACGCCCACGCTGAACACGACGAGCCACCGAACGTCCGCCAGCGATAGCGACACGAGCACGCACACGACCACGTTCGTCAGCGTCATGTACCAGAACTCGTACGTCTTCACGAGCAGTGCGACCATGTCGAAGCGCAGTACGAGCAGCGCAACGCAAGTCGGTAGGAGAAGAAGTGGCGCGCTCACAGCAGCCAGGTACACGCCAGCAGCAGGAGACGGAGTGACGAGTGACGTGGCACACAGCGCCACGCCCAGCAGGAAAGACATGCCCATGAAGTTGCCAGTCGCGGCGGTGAATCGGTGGAAGAGACGCTGCGCTCGTCGCGACAGCAGCGCGTGCTTGACGCACTTGGAGTTGTCGATGCGAGGAAGCGGACGCGTCAGCTGGAGCTCGTAAAACAGCGGAGCCACGGGCGAGGGGCTCACTGCCAGGCCACTCATGCTGGTGGCTGTCGATGTCAGTCAGTCGAGCATGGAGTCACGAATGTGCGTGGGTTTGTCAAGAGCCTTGATGGTCAGAAGGAAGACCGTCCGAAATAGACACTCGTACCTGAGACCGCAACGTGTGTTCCACACGACTCATCGACTGATCCCATGCAAGCAACAAATAGCCACGAACATCAACGCTTGGCTGCTGTGAGATGATCAAGCGTGTTACTGGTGCGGTTGTACTTCAGTAGACTAGTGCTTCATGGTCTGGAGGTACTCTTTCCATCCGATCTGCTCCATCTTGTCGATCTTGCCGTCCACTTCCTGCTTCTGTTCCTCCAGAAACACCTCCATGGCTTCCAGGTACTTGTCTCCAAGCATCCGCACTGCCAACAGACCAGCATTCGTCGCGTTGCCGATCGCGACCGTGGCCACTGGCACGCCACGCGGCATCTGCACGATACTCAGCAGCGAGTCCTGGCCGTTGAGCGAGCTGGTCTTCACAGGGACGCCCACCACAGGTAGTGGCGTGAGCGCGGCGATCATACCTGGCAGGTGGGCAGCTCCGCCGGCGCCGGCGATGATCACCTTGAGCCCGCGACGGAACGCCGTCTGGGCGTACTCGTACATGCGGCCGGGCGTGCGGTGCGCCGACACGATGCTCAGCTCGTACGGCACGCCAAACTTCTCCAGCATCTCGGCGGCAGGCGCCATGGTCGGCAGGTCCGAGTCCGAGCCCATGACGATGCCCACGACTGCAGGCGCCTTGACCAGACCGGCGTTCTGCGCGATCTGTGGTGACACGGCATTCGCACGTTCCACAAGCTGCTGGATGCTGGACGCGACGATGGTGAAGTGGCCCAGCTTACGCCCAGCACGCACGCCTTCCTTGCCGTAGTGGTGCGGCGTCGCGCCTGGCACGTACAGACACTTGCGCAAGTCGGCGTAGCTGTCGTCCTCGCTGGCATTCGCGGCGCCCAGCACGTTGACCATGAGCGCGGCGTTGACCGCGAGGTCGCAGCCGCCTAGCGGAAGCTCGCAAATCGCGCGTAGGTGCTGCTCGTACTGGTCCGTCTCGCAGGCCTCGATGGTGTAGTGACCCGAGTTGTGTGGACGCGGCGCGATCTCATTGAGGAAGACGTCGCCATTGGCAGTGAGGAAGAGCTCGACGCCGTAGATGCCGTTGCCTCCGAGCTTGGAGATGGCCGTGAAGGCCATGCGCTTGGCCTTGGTGTAGGTCTCCTGTGAGATCTGCGCAGGCGCGAGCACCGTATCGCAGATGCTGTCCTTCTGCGTGGTCTCTACGACCGGGTACGCGCGCACGTCGTCGTTCGACTTGACCACCATCACGGCCAGCTCCTTCGTGAACGGCACCCACTTCTCGGCGTACAGCTTGACGTCCTGCCCGTCCTTGACGCCGAGCTTGGCAAACGCGTCGGCCACGTCGCTGGCCTGCGAGACCACGGCGTTGCCCTTGCCGTCGTACGCGAACAACCGTGACTTGAGCATGTACGGGTACCCAAAGGCCTCTCCAATGGCCAGCGCGTCCGGCTGCGACGTCACGATCCGGAACGGCGCGACCGCGACGCCGTCCACCTGGCTGAAGAACTGCTTCTGCGTGTACTTGTCCTGGATGAGCTGGATGGTCGCGGGCGACGGGTGCACGGCGATAGGCCGCGTGGCGTCGTGCTGCAGCGTCTCCAGAAAGGCGGCGTTCACGTGCTCGATCTCGACCGTGAGGATGTCGCAGTGCGTCGCGAGCTTGGCGATGTCGGCTTCATTCGTGAAGCTGCCGGCGATGGCCTGCACGCCCAGTTGGCCGGCGGGCGACGCGGCGCCGTGCGGGTCCAGCACCACGAGCTTCACGCCCAGGCGGTGCGCGGCCTGCGCCATCATGCGGCCGAGCTGTCCGCCGCCCAGCACGCCCACCACGGGCGGCGCGGCGCCGCTGCGCGTCTTGAGAATCGCCATTTTGCTGCAAGGTGTTGGTGATGAGTTTTCGTCGAATGCATGCATTGGACACATCGACGGCTCGGTGGTAAGGCTGGCGGCGGCACCGCACGAGTGGAGCTCCTCTCTGGAGGGATTTCAGCCAATGATGAGGCGAGAGGAGTGTTGGCTATTGTGATATGCACCACGTGAGCTTATGAGATAGTGGAAATTGATATCGTATCAAAAGTGGCTTTTTGTTGGTTGTTGGTGAAAGCGCCAACAATCCAAAGCAAAACGCCAACACCAACAAAACACGAGCATCATGCAGATCGAAGTGCGGACGCGCGAGGAAGAGAACGATGCGCTGGCGCAGGATATGGACGTGGAGCTTCTGGACGAAGGCTCCATCGTCGTGGTGACGCCCGGCGAGGTCATCAGCACGGAAACAGGCGCGTTCCTGCGCGGCCACGGCACGTACTTGAGCCAAAACGAGCTCATCGCGAGCGTCGCGGGCGTCGTGGAGAAGGTGAACCAGCTCATCTCTGTCCGCCCGCTGGTGTCTCGCTACATCGGCGAAGTGGGCGACATCGTCGTGGGCCGCGTCACGGAGGTGGGCAACAAGCGCTGGAAGGTGGACGTGAACGGACAGCAGGACGCGTCGCTCATGCTCAGCTCCGTGTACCTGCCTGGCGGCGCGCAGCGTCGTCGCACGTACGAAGACCAGCTGCAGATGCGCCAGTTTTTCGTGGAGAACGACCTCATCAGCGCCGAGATCCAGGAGGTGCGGTACGACGGCTCGCTGTCGCTGCACACGCGCAGTCTGCGGTACGGCAAGCTCGAGAATGGCCAGTTCGTGGCCGTGCAGCCGTCGCTGGTCAAGCGCATGAAGCAGCACATGATCTCGCTAAGTGCGATTGGCATCGAAGTGATCCTGGGCACGAACGGGTACTTGTGGATCTCACGCAGTATGAACGCACTGGGACTGGACGACGCCATGGAAGAGGTGGGAAGTATGGAGACGCGAGTGGAAGTGCTGATGCAGAAGCGACAGGTCCACGCGACCACCAAGATGAGCGTGGACGACCGCAGGAAGGTGGCGCGCGTGAACCGCGCGATCCTCACGCTCAACGAGCAGTTCCGACTCATCACCCCCGAGAGCATCATGGCCGAGTACGACGCGCTGCTCGACCAGGAGAGATAGATACACAGACTCAGACACCCCCCCCCAAGTAAATAGACACAAGACACCACTACACTTACATCTGCATGGGTATGTACAACGGGATGGAGATACGAGAGGACGTAAGCCAGGCTACAGGGTTCAACTCACGTGTCAATGTATTGAGTATCTACATAGAGGACACTACTCGCAGTAGTGCGTGGCCTTCTTGTCTGACGACGTGGGGTTCACTGCCGCCCCCTCCATCTTGGGCGACGCTGGGGTTTCCGCCTTGGTTTCCTCAGGAGCATCGGTCGTGTTGTTGGCGTCAGCGTCGGCGGCGTTTTCCTTGAGCGTCGTCTCAGCCGCCTTGGCGAACGCCGGGTCCACGAGTGGCGTGGCTGTGGCTGCCGCGTCAGCGGCTCCAGTCGCGGCTTCCTCCTTCACGGCCTGGATGACTTCAGGCGCCGCGAACTTGACCTCCTCGCGCTTAAAGTCCGCGGCCGGCTGCTCTACAGCGACAGTGATGCTGCCCGTGTGGACGGCTTCGATCTTCTGGCCGCACACAGGCTTGTTGGAGGCCAAGTGGAAGTTGGCGACGAAGTCGGCGCTGTACTCGACGACGCCGAAGACGTTGTCGAACGCCAGACACTCCATCAGGCGCATCTGCTGCGCGACCACCGCCATGTCGCCGTCGAAGCGCTTGACCAGGCCGTTGTACGTGGCCTGGACCCACTCCCAGTACGAGCCCGTGGTGGCCTTGGCATGCGGCGTCTCTGGTGCCTTCGTGGTCGTCGTCGTTTCGCCGGAGGCAGGAGCTGACGAGGACGAAACTGGCGTCAGGACGATGCCACTGTGCGGCTTGGCAGGGTCCTGCTTTGCCGGGGTCACAGTCGGTGTGTGGGCGTCGTCTCCGTAGGCGTTGGTCGAAGGAGTTGGTGTAGCAGTCGACGTTGATGCGACGACAGGCGCCTCCGTGGTCTTCGACGGCAGAGGAGTCGTAACCTGGGTCGTGGACGAAGGCGGTGGCGTCGTAACCTGGGTCGTGGACGATGGGGGCAGAGTCGTAACCTGGGTCGTGGACGAAGGCGGTGGCGTCGTAGCCTGGGTCGTGGACGAAGGTGGAGGCGTCGTAACCTGGGTCGTGGACGATGGGGGCGGAGTCGTAGCCTGGGTCGCGGACGATGGGGGCGGAGTCGTAGCCTGGGTCGTGGACGAAGGCGGTGGCGTCGTGGCTTGGGTCTGCGATGGGACCGGCGTGACAGTCTCTGATGGAGCTGGCGTCACTGTTTCAGGAGCCGCAGTCACCTTGGTGATCAGTCCTCCGTCCACTCCCTTGCAGATATCGCGGTTGCTCAGGATCTGGGTCTTGATCATCGCTGGCAGCTCGTAGCTGTAGCTGTAGTCACCCAGCTGCGTCGTGTCCGCGTAGCTCCACATCTTGTCACCCACGTGCGTGAAGTACTTTCCCAGCGTCGGGTGCTGGGCCACGTCCGCGAGCTGGCCATCCACCATGACGTTCATGATAATACCCGTGTCACCGTCCACACCACCGACGTTGCCACAAGTCTGCGTGGCTTGCGTGAACGCCAGCAGCGACTCCTTGCTTCCTACGGTGAGGGTGCCGATCTGGCACTGCGTGAACACACTGAGGTACATATCGATGGCGCCATGCCACGAGTAGAAGAACACGTCGCGAGGAGACGCGAACGTGCCCATGACACCACCAAGTGCGTTGTGGACCTCGTTGTGAATGCCGAACTGGATGCCCTCGAGGAACGTCGCGTAGTTCTCTGACCGCGTCACGATCTCCAGGAACGTACTGAAGCCCGCGCCGGACGGCACGTTTCGCTTCTGCAAGTTGTTGCGCAGCGTGACGCCGCACTGGGTCTTGCCGTCGTCACAGTCGACGTTGAAGGGTGCACCCTTGACTGGGAGGCCACTGGTCTCTTCCCCACTGAACGTGAGTGTCTTCTCGACGCTGGAAGACGTGGCACCGCCGATGGCCTTGAAAATTGGCGAGCAGTCGTACATGTTCTTGCACTTTTTGTTGGCCAGGTCCACGTAGGCCGAGTGCACGTCGTAGTACGGGATGGTCAGACATGCGAACTTGGCGTCCAGACCACGCAAGTACGACTCGAAGGCCAGCAGCATGCGGCGGTGCCACGCAAAGAACGCGCACGAGCTGTGGGCCTGGGTCTCGCCCATGGTCTCGATGTGCATCTCGGCGAAGGTCTTGACGACGCCGCTCTTAATGGCGCGGCCCAGAGCCTCCACGTACAGTGACTGCTCATTGGTGGTGAGGCTTCCCCACGGCTTGCGCACGCGAGCAGCTCCACAGGCGGAGTTGCCCCCAGCGAGACGGCGGTCCGAGTCGTGGGGGGCAGGCGTGGACGCGGCTGAGACCAAGCCCACCGCGAGGGCGAGCGTGCTGAGGAGGCGAAGGACCTGCATGGTGGAGCAGGTAGAAGTATTCTCGCAAGCGCCGAGGAACTTGTGGAATGAGGGCAAAGAAGAGGAAGGAGGAAGCTGATCCCGTGGGGAGTGGGGGAGAGAAGCACGTGTATGCACTTTGCAGCCGCCCGCCGTCTCAGAGGAAGAGAGCGCGGGATGTGGCTGTCACTGGTGATGCCGTCTCCATCTGTGGAATGCGTCCTTGTGGATGGCAGCCGCAGTCATAGGGGGCATGTTGAAGTGACGACACTGGGATTCCCAGTATTACTATGGAGACACGCCACGAACTGATCAAGCCATGCGGTGGCGAGTGTCGCGACACATGATGACTCCTAGATGGCATGTAGAGACCACAGCCAAGTACACTGGGAGAGAGTGACAACGCCAGTGGGCAGTTAGTGGGGAGTCGTCCAAAATAGCCAGAGCTCGAGGACGAGCAGGTCCTACTCAACATGGTGAACTGTGCGGTTGTTTGTGGAGTTGTATCGTATCTCTTTCTGTTATAGATCTGCGTGAGGTTGAGCGGATCCACAGTACACGCACAGACTGCAGTGGTGTATGTATGCGTGTCCGCTCCGTCTTCTGTCGCCCACGGCGGGCTTAGTTGTAGACCATGTACTTTGGCGTGGACGAAAACTTCTGGTAGCCCTTGATGACCTTGTTGACCGAGTCCAAAAAGTCCTTCTCCGAGACCGACTTGCGGCGCGCGCGGATGGCGTACATGCCGGCCTCCGTGCACACGCTTCGCAGCTCGGCGCCGGTTGTGTTGGGGCAGAGCCGACTGATGAGCTCGAAGCGGATGTTACGGTCGCAGTTCATGCTCTTGGCGTGGATCTTGAGAATCTGCGTGCGGCCTTCGAGCTCTGGCAGACTGAACTCGACCTTTCGGTCCAGTCGACCAGGACGCATGAGCGCCGGGTCCAGCGTGTCCGGTCGGTTCGTGGCCATCAGCACCTTAATGTTGCCACGCGGGTCGAAGCCGTCCAGCTCCGTCACGATCTGGAGCATCGTACGCTGCACCTCGTTGTCTGTGCCGCCGTCCTCCTGTTATATATTCCATACAAATATTGTAACACCACGTCAGTAAATCTGCAAAGTCCTCTTTCTGTCATGGGAACATGGTTGTACGTACGCCGCCGCCACGGGCGCCACCGATGGCATCGACTTCATCGAAGAACACGATACACGCCTTCTTGGAGCGCGCCATCGTGAACAGCTCACGCACCATACGCGCGCCTTCGCCCACATACTTCTGCACGAGCTCACTGCCGATCACTCGGATGAAGCACGCGTCCGTGCGGTTGGCTACAGCTCGCGCTGACAGCGTCTTGCCCGTGCCAGGCGGGCCGTACAGCAGCACGCCCTTCGGCGGGTCGATACCCAGGTTCACGAACCGCTCCGGGTGCAGCAGCGGCAGCTCCACGACCTCACGCAGCTTCTCCAGCGCGTCCTTGGCGCCACCAACGTCGTCGTAGGTCACATCCGGCTTGTCCTCGACGGTCTACACGCACAAACAGCGTCAGCAATCGCCATCGAACACTAGTGATGCATTAGGATCCAGCTCTCTCTTACCATGAGCGAGACGGACGGGTCGATCTTCGGCGGCAGCGGGATCTGGATGGCGTACTTGGTGCGGTCCACACCCACGCGCATGCCTTCTTCAATGTCCGTAGGCGCCACCTTCTCACCCAAACCCACCACGAACTTGGCGATCTGCTTGACGTTGATCATGTACTTGGCGTCCTCTTCGCCGGCGTTAATGATCTTGGTACAGCGCGCGACCTGCAGAGGCTGCTCCTCCTGCATCATCTGCTTGTCGCTGACCAGATCCCACTGGGATGGAAGACTCAGCCCCGTGTCGCTCTCCTTGATGCCGATGAGGTCGTTGACCGTCTTCTGCGCCTTCTTGATGTCGTCTTCGACCTGCTTGATCACGCGCGAGTACGGACCCAGGCCGTAGGTCTTGAGCAGCGCGATGTCGCCGGCGTCCAGCGTGGACTCTGGGCCGGCGAGCAGGTCGTCCTCCTCTTCATAGTCGTTCTTGTTGCCTGTCTGGCACTCCCCGCGTCCCGCCATTCTCGCACAAGATCGCAACTTCGCTTCCCTTCTTCGGCCGCGTTGCTTTGGCTTGGTCGCTCCCCATGCCCAAAAGATCACGATCTGAGAGGGAGGAATACCGATATAATACCGGTTTCTCAAATCTACCGGTATCACGACGATATTCTAGTTCATACCGGAAATTTTGGTGCCAATTTTCGACCAATCAGTGGTTTTGGCACATTTGGTCACCCAGCTGTCGACGAGGAAACTTCTTTCGGGCAGACGACAGCGAAGGGAATTACTGATTGTCCGGCAGCAGGAAGCTCGGAAGAGAAGCAAGGATGTCGACCATCGCATGACGCGGAGACCAACAGCAATGCAAAGCGAATGAACCGCATCCTTCCAGGCGAAGCGGTCACTCGTGATGCTGGATTAAGACGATGCGACAAGTGCGCGTGAAGGAAGATTGATCGAGCAATCGAGTGACTACGCAAGGCTCTGTGGAGTGCAGTCAGCGAGGTGTCTGCTGAATAAGCGGACGATTTGCACAGCCTTCACTGCAACTACCGTTTGACCTCGTGAAGGTACACTGTACCCCTACGATACTACCCCAAACCTCTTGGATACTGCATCCGAATTCTGGGTGGATGACTGAACCACGACGTGAGCCGGTGGAGGAAAAGGTCACGCTGCACTGGGATTCCAGCCATGCTGTAACCCGCCACACAAGCCTGCAGAAGGGCAAGCGCAGTGTTGACACACACGGACAAACAGCAGACGCACACGCGAACGCGGTCCCCATCGAACTGGCACAGTTCACAATCAGTCCGCTTTCGGCATGGCCAGCTGGTGACGACTGGCGACCAAAAATCCAGATTTGGTGGGGAGTTGTGATGCCAGCTGGAGGCCATATAAGCATGTTTCTGCCATCAAAGAGCTCAATTTGAACCAATCAGAGGTTATATCAGAATCTCCAAGTGTCTTTCTTCCATCGAGAAGAGTCTTTTTCCACATTTCAACCACTGAGATAAGTTGGTGCCCGCACTTTGCGCGGCTTCCATTTCCCCAGCCGGCTCCATTAGCGCTCCGCCTCTGCCGAGCTTCCGACTCTTCCGCTGAAGAGCTCTCTATAGTGAACGCCAGACAAATGACTGCTCACCTATGTGAGTGACGTCCGTCCGTCCGTCCATGCCGCTGCTTCCTGGCGGTCAACGCCCCTGCCTCTCGCTCGGTGAGCTGCGCTGAACTGAGCTGCTGACCCAAGAGCTCATCTTGCAATTTGCGCTCAGCTCACCAAGCCACTTCCCTCAAGAACAACCCTCTTCCCCAATATCCACCATGGTCCGCTCGTTCGCCATCGCTTCGATTGCCGTCGCCGCCGCTGTCTTCCAGGTCGCTGAGGCCCACACCAACATGGCTGTGCCAGCGCCAAAGTGGCCAGAGGGATTCTACAACGGCAACTCGCCGTTCTCGCGTCTCGACTCGACCAAGTTCACCGGCACGGGCGCCGACATCCCAGGCTACCAGGGCGTGAAGAAGATCGCGGCGCTCATGGGCACCAGCACGCTGCGTGACTTCATCGCCAAGAACGCCAAGATCACGCTCGACGGCGCCACCATGGAGTGCGGTAAGACGCTGATGACGGGCACCCCGTACGACATCTCCAAGGTGCCAGAGATCGACTTCCCATGGGGCCACCCAGGCCCTTGCGAGGCGTGGTGCGACGACAACAAGTTCTTCTTCGACGGTGACTGCCAGGGCAACGGCGTCGGCAAGATCAAGGTCGACCAGGCCAAGTGCGCCGGCGCCAAGCGCCTTCAGGTCATGTACGCCGGTGTCCACGTCGAGAACTACGAGATTTACTGTGAGTGCCTTGCTTCTCGACTGATTGATGAACCTCCATGAACCGATTGACTGATGTTTGTCTGCCTTGATCTCCACAGCGAACTGTGTTCCTCTTACCGGCTCGGGCTCTGGCGCCGCCTCCCCGCCTGCTGCGGGCGGCTCGGGCTCCAACGCCAAGCCATCGACGCCAGCCACCCAGGCGCCTGCCACCCCTCCTGCCGCCGGCGGTGACGAGTACGACGACGAGTACAACACCCCTGCCACCTCGGCTCCTAAGCCAGCGGCCACCCCGAAGCCAGCCTCGCCTTCGACTCCGTCGGCCACCAAGACCAACTGCAAGCGTCGTCTCCGTAACTAAGCGGCTGCCGTAGCGTTTCACGTTGTGAGCGATTTTGTTTTTATGGCAAAAACCGTTTAGAAAATCCCATTTCTTGGGCGGCTGCCACTGTGGTGGCTTGCTCTATTTAGTGTCGTAACTAACCATTTTGTGAATATCCACTCCCAATAAACGGATTTTGAATCACATCAACCTTGTTATGCGTGTGGCGTTTGCTTGGCGTCAACGAACATGCCTTCAGGCACGAGCGCTGTGTGTGTCGCACGTCCATTTGATAGAGGATACCCAAAGCGAGTTGTGGTTGTCAAGAGGCTGTAGTTTATGGACTCTCTTACTGTATATCCACGTTGTCTAGAGAGGCTTAGTGCTTCTTCATCTTGAGGCCCTTGAGCTGATTCTTGAGCAGCTTGGGCGTCTCGCGGTTGCGACGCATCTGCACGGCGGCCGTGCTGGCCAGCGGGTCGCTCATGCCGGTCGTGGAGATGCCGTGGGGCACGTTCTTCCAGTACACGAGCCCAGCGACCGTCATGGCGAACCACGCGAACGTGAACCACCAGATGAGGAAGCCCAGCAGCGACGCGTGCACCTGCGGCGTGACCACGCTGAAGTCGGTCATGCCCTTGACGAACTGCTTGAGTGCCTCGCCGTTGACGTCGTCGCCAATGCGGAAGCCGCCCACGTCTGGAGCCGCCGCCGTGGGCAGCACTTCCTTCGGAGAGAACCACGCCAGTGGACGGTCCGCCACGAGACCGGTCTTGATTAGCAGAAAGGCAACGGCATCGTACAAGCCCAGCGACGTGGAGGTCTGCCGAGCAAGCAGCACGAGGCACGAGAGGATCACGCCCACAGGAGCCAGGTACTGGATGGCGATGATCGGCACGTAGTTGAACTGCAGACGGATCTTGTTCTTGAGCAGCTCACCATCGACGAGACCAGGACGTCGCACGATCTGGACGATAGCCTCCTTTGGCTCGACGAGGAAGAACTGCAAGTGCTCACGGAAGGTGGCCACGCGCACAATGAGTGTGAGCCACACGACGCCCACACGCACAGTGTGCCACTGCGACTCGGTGAGTGCAAAGAAGCGGGAGGCAAAGGCGGCTTCGTCTTCGGCCGACGCGAAGCAGTCGCGCGTAAGCGTACGCGGCGAGCACGGCACCATGGTCTTGGGCACGATGATGTCCGTGGCGAGAGGACTGGTCCAGCAGATCGCGCACATGAGCGGGAGGATGACGTTCAGGTGCAGCACGACCTTCTTGAGCCAGCCCGTGGATCGGTCCTTGACGATCTCGGCGTAGATGCGAGCAAAGCGGAACGCTGGCAGGAACGACGTGGCGGTGAAAACGCCACACAGCAGCGCGACGTTGACGAAGGCAGCGATGCGCAGCACAGCCGCCATGGGCGCGATGTTCTCCATGTCTCCGTCCACGAAGCCGATGGCGCGGAAGACGATCTCCACGCGAGAACCAGCGATGGCGACGGCGTCTTCCAGGTCAAAGTCGAACAGCGCCTTAGGTGCGAAGATAGCGTACAGCGCGATGATGAAGCCCAGCGCGCCGATGCTGAGGCCGAGCTTGGCCTCGTACGTGTCGAGGCCCTGCGCGAACTTCACTTGCACTGGGAACCAGAGGCAGATCATGAGTACGGACACGAGACCGTAGACGCTGATCTCGGCGCGCGACGTGGTCGGATCCGCGACGTCGCCCGTCCAGTAGGCGATGGCATCGCCGAACGAGCAGGCCACAAGGGTGGAGGACGTGAGGATGATCATCATCTCGTAGAGCTCGAAGAAGATGGTCTGCTGGAAGATGCCGTGCTCCGTCTTGGCGACGTTGATGAAGAACTGGCTCATCTTCTGCTCGGAGGACAGCGGCTTGGCCGTTGGCACTGGCGCCGGCTTGCCTGGCTTGCCGGCAACAGGCGGAAGCGCACCGCCATTGAGCTTGTGGATGAGCTCGTCCTCAGGCGGCAAAAAGAACGACAGGCCGTTGGTCAGAAACGACGCGACGCTGAAGACAGAGCGCAGGCGGATCTGGAAGAAGGCCACGAGCACACCGGCGATGAACTCTGGTGGGAACAGCGCCATGTTCGTGTGTGTATCAGGGGCTGAGGATCTATGCGTGTGATACGGATGTCAAGGGAGGAGGTGACCGAGTGTGTGTGTGGGATTGTAGCTCTTCGCAACCGCAGAGCCGCAAGTGGACAACATGATTTCAACCAATCCAATGCGGTCAATTGGCATATTTACATCCAATCAGATCGGGTTACGTAGTTGGACTCGAAACGACGCGAGCAAATTTGAGCCATTTGGATACCCGAGCCAAGAAGAGCAGATCAATGATGTAAGTGGTGCTGCGCGTGCTCCTTGTGCTGCTGAGGCTTGGCTTCCATGGTAGTTATGGACTCTCCGTGACCACTGATGCGCCGGCCGTACGTGTACGATGGTGGCAGTCCTTCCATCTTGGCTGCCGCACTTCCGATGCGCTTGACGGTCGACGACTGGGTGACAGTACCCGATGTAGAATACGTCGGCAGTGTCTGGCCTTCCATGCGTGGTTCATGAGCTGCCTTGGTATGTTGCTTGGCCTCCATCTTGGCATCCATGCCAATCCGCTTGACGGTCGATGAATGCGTGACTGTGCTGGTCGTGGAGTAAGTCGGCAGTGCTTGGCCTTCCATGCGTGCACGTGGTGAGTCTTGACCACGCAGTCGTGGCTCGTACGCCTCCATCTTAGCCGCCTTGTGTTGCCATGCGTAGCTGTACAAACGGCGAGCTTCGTGGAGCAAAGACAGCTCAGTCGGGAGAGTGGACGAGTACGTGAGGTAGCCAACTCCACTGGTGGCAAGCAGCAGCGTCGCTGTGAACGCCACGGCCAGTGCCTTC
Source organism: Pythium dissotocum (assembly GCA_023336355.1). Classification (NCBI taxonomy): domain Eukaryota; phylum Oomycota; class Peronosporomycetes; order Pythiales; family Pythiaceae; genus Pythium; species Pythium dissotocum. The sequence continues at coordinate 22,376 of JAADWY010000218.1, read as the reverse complement.
TTGCTGGAGCCTTGTTCCTGTTGAGCCATGGTTGGATCACCTAAGTTTCTTTTTGCTTTGAGTCTTTTGACTCGATCGAGGAAGAAGAGACGGCGGCGGTGTATCGCGCTGGGAGCCTCCCAGCCCAGAGGTTCTGCGGTTGAAGAGTCGCGACGCATCGAAGGATCCGGGCGTCGTTTCATCTTTTCATCTCTGTCGTATTTCTGAGCACGCTACTCTGGCGAACTTCCTTTTACCTATGCCTGCGTAATTCTACTTGTTCTTCCATGCCTCTTCGATCAAGGCGTCCGTCGATCTGGCGTTCCCGTGGCAATGTAATCCCCGACATCACTGTTCTCCTCGTGTTGATCGTCTCCGAAAGGGAGAACGTCGATGGCCGACGCGGGGCTGGGTCTTGGTCGGAAGTTGTCCTTAGTCTGCGTGTTCTTCTTCTGCTCGAGTCGCAGGTACGCCGTCCACCCAACGGAGCACAGGAAGAAGAGGAACGCCACGAGCACGAAGGCTGTCGCCGTCTTGATCACGCCGCAGCGGATGCTCTTGTACAGTAGATCACAGTGCATCAGGTAGTCGCTCGCGAGGAAGGCGCATGCGCTGCTGACAGTGAGCACGACGAAGAGCGCGTCGATGAGCAGCGCAATGTCCAGCGGCAGCGTCACGTCTTTCCTCAGATGCACGAACACGATCCACAGGAGCGCATACAGCGACGCCGAGAACGTCACGAGCAGGATAAAGTTGGCAGACGGACCACCGAGGTACGTGGTCACGGACACGCTGTCGCCGTCGGCCGTGCGAATCGTGACATGCTGGCCTTTGAACCCACCGCCGAAGAGCACCATGGCCATGGCGGAGAACGCGAGCTGCAGCGCGCGCAGCAGGAAGCTCATGGTGGCGTCGTTCTCGCGACGAGCGCCGCTGTGCTTCGAGCGTGAAGGCATTCCTGTCGTGGGTTTACTTGGCGCGTGGCTCAACCTCAAGTGGTGGATGGAGCCGCTCAATGTGGGCAGCTCATTCGCGAACGTAAGAATTTTTATGGAATGTTTGTTCCTGCATCAGGTGGCGTATGTCACTCTTTGCCGGATGTCACTGCACTGGACTTAGCGACGGTTGTAACAAAGGCGATCCAACTGCTGATTGGCTGAAAATATCAAAACTCATCAAGCGTTGAGTTGAGCTGGAGGGGTAGGGGGGTATCGAAGGGACACTCCGCGGGTCCATCCGCTTCAACTGCTGGGTCGCGCATCGCGATGCTAAGAATACCGGTAAGTGCGTAGGGTACAGTACTGTGGTACCCAGCAAATGGGTGAATATACATGGAGAATGGGTGGCGAAAATGCGACACTACTGGATTCCCTGGGAGGAATGAGAATCCCCATGCGTGGGTGCATGAGAGTTATGAAGAGAGAACGCTAGAGATGAATGATGCTAGGTACTGGTGCGAGTATTGCAAGGCGATCCGTTATATTGGGCCGATCTAAGGCCTCGAATTCTTCTTTCCATAATACTCCTTCAATCCTATCGTGACTATTTCTATTGTACAGCGGCGTCCGTGTGTGTGTGTGAGAGTTGCTTGATCTTTATGCCCGCTCCGTCACGGCGGCTTCCGTGGTAACGGTCTTGGTACCCGAGAGCACTTCGTACTCACAGACCGAGCCGTCGATGTAATTTACAGCGTCGAACTTGAGGTACATCTTGTTGGCGCTTGGGCGCTGGGCCGTGTACGCGGCCGAGATGCCGCTTATCAAGCCGTTCTTACTTGAGTCGGAGGACTTGGGGGCGATCTTGAGTCCCCAGCACTGCTCGCGCTTGCCGATGATCCAGTTGGTGAGCTGCCCGCAGACAGACACGACGCAGTTGGCGTTGGATCGCACGTCGAATGACACAAGCGCGGCTTCGGCCTTGGTCGTGGCGTCCAGAGTGCGGTCGTGGAACACGAGGATAGCTTGGTCGCCGGCGATCTTGCTCTGCGACTTGACGTGGAATTCGGAGCTGTCGGTGCCGTTCTGGATCCACTCGAAGCTTTTCTCCTCCAGCGGCAGCACCGGCGCCGTGGTCTCGGGCGACGAGCCCAGCAGTCGCCACGTCTCGTCGTTGCGGCGCAGACTCAGCGCGTCGGCGACGTCGCTCACAGCGGCGAGCGCCATGGCCAGTGTGAGGGTCGCGACCATCGTGTGACGAACCATTTTCGTTGTCGGGTAGTGTGGGAAGGGGGTGGGGGGGGTGGATGGGGATTGGTCTGCACGCAGGGAGCAGGCGAATCGACTAGTGGCTGCCTATGCAGGGGGGTCGCTCGTCGTGAGGAGGGAGGTGGGTACGGTTCTCAGTGAGCTGGGATCTCCAGTCTCTCTCTCTCTCTCTCGTGATCTTACTCGCTCGTGAGTTTGAGTTGTGCCTGTGTGTCTCTCCGTGCTTCCTTCCGTCTCGTGCTTCTTCCTTCGGCTCCGCTGGCCGCCGGCGCGTGCGCCGTCGCTTCTTCTCTACACCCACTCGTGGGCGTCTGTCCCGTCTTGTCGCCAAAGACGCGTGAGGTTTTTACGGCTTTGGGAAGAATAAACCTCAACCAGATGAGTCGGGGGCATCTAAAAACAAATATCCCGCAAAAATATCCTGGGTGTAGAAATTTTGGAGGTTGGTGTTTTGTGTCGGTTACGTCCGTTTTGCAAGAGGGGTACGAACTGTGGAACATTATATGTTTACACTCCCGGTAAGTCTGTGATTACGCTTGGCGCATATAGGTCGTCCCCCCATAAACCCACACAAAACGTGCTACTTGCTCGATTAGTAGCCCCTGGATTGCCCACACCGCCAAGAGCGAGGCGCCGCACAATCGTCTGGTGACCAATGATGATGGCAACATGGCGAGATCTGCCTGACATTCGCATGAATGGTGGGCCGCCGCAGTCGACGCCGCCGGTCATCATGGTCATGGGTCGGTTGGTGACGTGGACCTCTGTACGAGAGAAGCGCCACGGTTTGGAGTCTCATGGCTTGATTGGAAACATGGGCTCAAAATTGAGTGGATGCTGTCCAACATGCCAACATGGCCTCCGTTTGGCTCAAGAATTGCTGTGGGTTTGGCTCAGACAGTGGCTCCCAGTGCGACTCACCACCCATTTTTGAAGAGAAGCCCTGATTAGAAGACCGAGCATCAAGGATGGCTTCACACTTGGGCTGTGTCGGTATCTTTCCACAGAGAAACGCAGAGAAGAGCGGCAACGTCCTTGCAGCAAGAAGTGCAGGTGCAACGAGTGCTCCTCCCCCATCGCAACTGACTGCGCTGGCCATTGGCCCATTGGCCCGACACTGCCAGGATTGGCGGCATAGAAACTTCAACTTCACGGAGGATGAGCTCCTCCTCACAACCGAGTCGGTTGATCCTGCCGGAACTTCAGGTTAACGCCATGACACGCTTCCGCCGGCCACCACCATTCCATGGTGATGAAGTTCGAGGAACTTTGGACTTGACGCTGTTGATGAGTCCGTAGAGCAGAAGGAAATCCCTATTCTGACTGGGCCGGTCGCGTGTGTATCCGTCTGCTGAGATGGGGTCCTCTGCTTCTTGGCTTATCCACACAGAAACAGACTGACTGACCAGTCGATTGTCGCAGACTTCCCCAGAACGGGTAAACACACGCGGAGTGCATGTGTAGCCATGGAGCCCCGACATGCACAACGCGCGTCGTTATGACCAGTCACCACCAATAGCATAATATGCGACGTCGCATGTGCAATGTTTAGCATGCATGTTACGCCAGGTTACTCCGTGTTCTTAATCACCACGCGTTTTAAAGGGGTGCGAAGTGTCTCGTCTCGCCTTAGGCTACGCGTCGTAGGCGTGGCGAGCGACCATGGCCTCGAGCGCCGACTGGATGGCGCCCTCCAGTTCATCCACACTCTTGCCCTGCTTGTAGACCTTGAAGGTCGGCATGGCACTGATCCCTTCGTCGGCCGACACGTCCTCCAGCTCGTCCACGTCCACCTTGGCGAAGATGACCGAGTTGTACTTGGCGCTCAGCGCCTCGTAGAACGGCGCGATGTTCACACACGGACCGCACCACGTCGCCCAGAAATCCACCACCAGCTACAAAGGCACGAGCGCACCGTCACATATTATCCCCTCTAGGATACGGGATCAAAGCATTTCAGCACAGGAAGAGAGAAAGAGAGAGACGCACCGTCTTGCCCGAGTTCTGCGCGCGCTGCTTGAGCTCCGTCCACTCCTCCGTCGAGTGGACCTTGACGATCTGCGGCTTGCGCTGACGCAGACCTTCGTCACTGGTCTCTTCCGTAGCGATCACCTTCGGCTTGGGCTTGTCCTCCTCCGACAGCTCCACTTCAACGTTGTGCTTCTTCACGAGCGCCTCGAGGCCGCTCTTGTCGGCACCCGTCTGCTCGCCGACCTTGTTGCCGCTCTTGAAAAACTGGAACGTCGGCATGGCACGCACGCCGCAAGCGCTAGCGATTTGCTGTGATACGAGTAGTGTAGCCGTTAGCTGATGTGCCCTTTGTATCGCTTGCTACCTGATGCCGTACCTTCATTTCATCGACGTCGACCTTGAGGAACATCGTGCACGGGTACTTGTTGCTGAGCTCGTGGAAGAACGGCGCAATGTAGCGGCACGGGCCGCACCACGACGCAGTGAAGTCAACGACCATCTAATCGCAAGCGTCAGACAACTGTGAGGAGCTATATCTGGATCCATGCGCTCATCAACGTGGAGCTTCATACCGATCGCTTGGTGGTCTTGGACTTTTCGTTCAGTTCCTTCCACTGCTCCATTGACGTCACGTGGATGACGCGGCTCTAAACAACACAAACGACGGGAAATAAGCAAAGTAGTCGAGTCTAGTGATGATGAGGAAAAGCGCACGCACGTTCTCGAAGAGGTGGTCATCGTTCTGGCCACCGAGCACGTTGTTGCGGAACCACGTCCACAGGTTGTTGAGCACGATCACCACGAACGGGATCAGCGCGTACACTGGGATACAGATGCCTCCAATACAGATCTAGAGGTTCATGCATACGACGTTATATTAACACTCGGCCATACGCAGAGGCGCGGCGGTGGGATGTCCATTACCGTCGACATGATGGCTTCTTTCTTTTCTCGAGGAGCTCTTCTTCGATCGAGTAAGACGCGAGTTCAAGGACGGAAGATTTATGTACCCGGGGTCACAAATCCCGTAAATTTGTGTGGCGAACCGCGGTTCCGCTGTAGGTTAACCGGTTAACTTGATCCCGTTTTTGGGGCTGTGTGGGTCTCGGAAGCTCAGGAAGCTCAGGAAACGTAAGGCAAAGCAAGGGCAACAACCATGGCGATGGCGATGGGCATGGCGCGCGTGTTCGGCTGCCAAGTGACGCGTACGACGATGGGTAACGTGAGCGGCGCGACGCCAGTGGGCATGTCGGAGTCGATGTTCACGATCTCGCGCCGTTGGGCCAGTAAGAAGGCCGGCGGTTCGACCAAGAACGGCCGCGACTCCGAGTCCAAGCGCCTCGGCGTCAAGAAGTTTGGCGGGTGCGTAACTCTGTACAGGGAGTGATATTAAGAGAGCGATTGACTGACGGATGCGGTGGTGCGTTTGAATACAGTGAGAAGGTGCTTTCGGGCAACATTATTATCCGCCAGCGCGGCACCAAGTACCACCCAGGCCGTGGCGTGGGCATCGGCAAGGACCACACGATCTTCGCGACGCGCGAAGGCTTCGTGCGATTCTGGTACAACGTCCCGAAGAAGCGCCAGGAGGTCTCGGTCAAGGACACGCCACAGCCGCTGCTCGCGATCGCCGAGGCGACTGCTTAAAGCGAATAGAGGATTGTGACGTACTGTACCCGACTCGCAAGGCCCCCATACCTTCCTACTTTACCCCTTGTTGCAACGGTTATCACCATGTCAAGCTACAGATGACGTCCTTTGGAAATTGAGACCCCGAGCTCGAGGAGAACGGAGTGGCATCGTGATGTGCATTGAAGGCTCAAGGAGACCAAAGCGTCTCCGCTTCCTCTGATCAATCATGGCGAGCGTCATGGCCCACTGCGGTTTGATACCTGACTCTTAGAAAGTGCAGCAAACATACCCGTTCACGGGAAGATCATCTCCAGGTCCACATCAAGCTGTTTGAGCTCCCTCAAACTACTGTGGATGAGGAGTTGTTCCTTCATAGGTATCCTCATGAAAATGCTCTCCTTCGTAGAGATCCACAACATCCTATTCTGTGTCTGTGTCTCGTCGTCATAGAGAGCTACATCGGCATTGGTCTCCATGTCGCGACGGACTGGATCATGGTGCTCAAATGTTCTCTCCGGTGGTGACTTGGGAGCCAGTAAAACCTCACCGTAAACTGTAAAACCTTGGTCTTTGCCAAGTCCCAAAGTCCAGCCAACGCCAACAGGACCAACGGAAGAAGAGCTACCAGACACAGAAAAAGCAGACACCACCAAACGAAAATGCGAGGCGATAAGGGCGGCGGTGGAGGCGGCAAGCCGGCGGGCGGACGCGCGCGCAAGACGCGTGAGAAGGGCGGCGAGCGCAGCTTCGTGACGTCGCTGGAGGAGATGTCTCTGCGCGAGCGTCTCGAGGAGCAGAAGATCAAGGCGCGCAAGGAGCGTCGCGCCGACGGCGAGGAAGGCTCTGACGACGACAGCGAGGACGACGACGACGACAGTGAGGACGGCGACAGCGACGAGGACAAGAACACGGGCCCGACTTTCGAGCGCGTGCAGACCAAGTCGCTGTTCGGCTTCTCGCAGTCGGCGCTCGGCCCGACCGTCGAGACCGGCAACAAGAAGGCGTCGGGCGTCAATGCGATCGTGAAGACGCAGAACCCGAACCGCATGCCAGCGCAGAATAAGCTGGTCAAGGCCAAGAACGTGGGCGCGGCGTCGGCGGACACCAGTGCTAAGCCAGAGCTCACGCGACGAGAGCGGTGCGTTTGCGTTTGTGGACTGGCTGAGGCAGAGATGAGCTCTTGTGGCTGATGGGTTCATTTTTTTTATTTTGACTTCAGTGAGACCCTGGAGAAGGAGCAGGCTGCTGCGCGCTACCTGAAGAAGCACTTGGCCGGTGAGACCGACGAGGCCAAGAAGGATCTGGCGCGTCTCGCCGAGGTGAAGCGACGCCGCGAGGAGGCCGAGAAGAGAAAAGCGGAGGAGGAAGCTGGTCGGTTGGGAGTCGTTTTCTAGCACTGTGGTGTATTGGTATCACGGACTCACGAGTTGTTGTGATGATACAGCCGCTGCGGAGCGTGAGAAGACCAAGAAGAAAGTGGTGGAGAAGGACGAGGGTACGTTTCATGGCGCCTTTCCAGTCAGGAGCCTTCGGATCAGTGAGCTGACTGTGTGGCTGTTGCTATTGTATCGCAGATGACATCCTGGACGCTCGCGCGATCAAGGCACTCAAGCCGAACGTGCTCAAGGACAAGCTCAAGGAGCGCGGTCTGTCGACGCAGGGCCAGAAGAAGGACCTGATCCAGCGTCTCATCGACTACGAAGACGAGCGTGCGCTGTAAATGTAGACGACAGCGGACCCGTAGAACGTAGAGCGGAAGCGTAACTCTTTGTATTAATACATTGGACGCCACGCGCTTCATAGAGTCGATGCTACATCCATTGCCCATTCCTGCGCTTCAAGCGAAGCGATGATGTGGATATTCGTACTTAAGCGGAGTGTCACGGTACGTTCCAGCAATTGGAAAAAAGTGCGCGAAATGTCTGGGGAGGTGAAGAGGCGTCTTGGTTGAGCAGGGAGATCAAGACGGAAACGATCGAGCGAGAGGGGAAGACACACACAGCATCACAGCGCATTCAAGACAACAGCGAGCACCATGAATCAAATGCAAGCAGAGGTGGTGGCCAACCTCATCGGCGAGAAGATGCTGGAGACGCTGGAACAGAAGGAGGCGCGTCTGGACCAGCAGATCCGCAAGCTTGAGGAGGCCGACGACGACGAACTGGAGCGTCTGCGCGAGCGCCGCCTGCAGCAGATGAAGCAGCAGGCCGAGAAGACGCAGCAGATGCGCGCGCAGGGCCACGGCGAGTACACGACCATCAGCGACACGCACGACTTCTTCGAGGTCATCAAGAAGAGCGAGCGCGTGATCGTGCACTTCTTCACGCCGTCGAACGCCTTCTGCACGCTTGTGGACGGCCACTTGACGCGACTCGCGCCGCACCACGTGGAGGCGCGATTCGCGCGTATCAACGCTGAGAAGGCTGAGTTCCTGGTCGAGAAGCTGGGCGTGTGGATGATTCCGTGCATCGCGCTCATCAAGAACCAAAAGGTCGTCAAGATGGTGCAGGGCCTGGATGAACTGGGCGGCTCCGACAAGTTCTCGACGGCCTTTCTGGCGTTTTACATGAGTGCGCACGACGTCATCAAGTACGAAGGTGTCGAGCCGGAGACGCCGCTAGATGACTGTGGTGGCGCGTACTTGCGCGGCGCTCCGATGTCGGCACAGGAGCAAGCGGACTACCAAAAGGAGCAGCTGAATAAGATCCGACAGAGCATCTACTACGACAGCGATCTCAGTGAGGAGGACTAGGAGGCCGAAACTGGATGTAGATAAGCGACGCAGCAGTCGCACAACGCACACGCATTTCCTTTCATTTTCGTTGAGGGAATAGATCTATCTCTTCACTGTGACGGTGGAGGTTGGTGTCGGAGTCGCAGCATTTGCTGTTTGTATTCTCGCTGGCGCTGTGCGATGTATGCCTGCTGAGGCTGCGCGGGTGGAGCAGCAGCTTCAGTGGGCTGCTGGGGCTGTTGATGCAGCAGCTCTTGTCGCCACTGGGATAGATTGCTCAGACTCCAGTTGGTTTCGCCCATGGAGATGACGGCCTCAGCGCGGTCTTCCAGACCAAACGCGCGCAGCTCCAGTGCGTTTTGCATGGGCGCTGTAGACTGAGGAGCCATGGCATTTTGCTGACCGGTGTATTGTGCTGTTAAGGGCCTCAGCCGAAGTTCCTCGCCTGCGTCGGATCGCCGCTTGCGCTGCGGCGGCCGCGCATTCGACGCGCTATTGTCCTCTCCTTTTGAGTGGCTCATGTTGTGACGCTGTGAAGATGGCGGGAATGTAAACCCACAAACCATGAATCGGGCAATTTGACTGGATAAAATAGTTCCATGAATGTCTATGATTGGTCAAAATTGGCGTTCTAGAAACAGCACCAGCAGTCAAAAGGACAGTCCGCCGTTCCGCCGCCCTTGCCGATCTGCAGCGCTTCTTCCGAGTAAATGGGCAGTCCGTCTTCATCGTAGCGCACTAAATGACCAACAGAGCAGACGAGTTAGCACCCTCATCCGGTCCATCAAAAGGGGTCGGTAGACAGCGTCGTACCTGGTCGTGGGTCTGGGTTCTGGCCCTGGACGGCCGTCAAGTTGGTGTCTGTAGCATCACACAACAACACCATCAGTATTTGGACTCTCACTACCGCAGACTAACACGCTGAATACTCACTCTGCGCCTCCAGCAGCTTGATCTGCTCCTCCAGTTGCTCGCGCTCCTTGCGCTGCTTCTTTTTGATCAGCGCGGCCTCGGCCTTCTCTCTCTCGGCCGCCTCTGCGTTCTCCTTCTTCTTGGTCTTGAGCGACTGGAACAGATCGTCGATGTCCTCCGTGCCGGCCTTGGCTGGCTTTGAGCTTGCGGTGTCCTGGTCGTTTCCATCGGCATTCGCCTTCTTCTTGTTCTTGTTCTTCTTGTGTTTCTTCTTCTTCGTGGTGGACTCGACCTCCGTAGAGCTCACCCCCGTCGTCTTCGACTGCGCCTTCGCCTCTGGGGCCTTGACACCATTCTCTTGTTTTGGTGCTGGTGCTGGTGGGGCTTTCACGCCGATCACTTTCAGCTGCAGAGGTGCCTTCTTGTGCTTCTTCTTGAAGGGCTCCGTTGATGATGGCGCAGTCGACTCCTGATGCGGCGGCTTCTGTGGAGCAGATATCTTCGCCTGAAAGGCACCAAATTGGGTTATGCATTAGCCAACTGCCTGCCCTATAGATCTATTAGCTCAAACATCAGCGTGGGGTCTTACCTCGCCATCAGTGACCGCGCTGCGCTGACGTTTCTTTCCCATTTTCGTGATCGGCTCAGAAACGACGTTTGGAGTTGACTGGCGGCGGGATCGGATTCAGCAAATCCCAAAACAAGGTATACTGTACACTCGTCAAGTTGGCATGATGGAACAAAACAAGGTGAGTGAAGTTCAAGTGCAGGAAACGGCACAAAAATGAGGAGCTCAGTTGGAAACGAAATGCGTTTGCGTGTATGAAATGCAGTGTATGAGAGGGAGGGAAAGAGCCGCAAGAAATAAGAGACGCGAGCCACCGCACGCGCCAAACCATCATGGACAAGACGAGACCAAACCAAGCGCTTGTGTGTATGCGCTCTAGCAGCAGCCGCCCTTCTTCTTCTTGGCTGCGTCCGCATTGTCCGTTGTGATCTTGATGCTGTCGCCCGTCGGCAGACTGGTCGCGTTCTCTTCTGCCTGCATGGTCTTGCGGCTCATGAGCTTGTAGATCTCCGTGAGGATGCGCTGGAAGGCCGTGTCGACACCTGTGGCTTCAAGCGCAGAGGTCTCAATGAAAGCCAAGTTGTTCTTCTCAGCAAAAGCCATGGCCTCCTCTGTCGAGACGGCACGCAGATGACGCAGATCGCTCTTGTTGCCCACCAGCATGATCACTGTGTTAGCATCCGCGTGGTCGCGCAGCTCCTTCAGCCAGCGCTCCACATTCTCGAACGACACGTGCTTGGTGATGTCGTACACCAACAGCGCACCCACGGCACCACGGTAGTACCTGAAAGAAAACACCAGATAAGTTCCTCTTCTGTCCAACAAGCCACAGTCAAACTACAGCAAGACACGTACGCGCTAGTGATGGCGCGGTAGCGCTCCTGGCCGGCCGTGTCCCAGATCTGCGCCTTGATGGTCTTGCCCTCGGCTTGGATGGACTTGGTCGCGAACTCGACGCCGATCGTACTCTTGGACTCGAGGTTGAACTCGTTGCGCGTGAACCGCGAGAGCAGGTTGGACTTACCAACACCAGAGTCGCCGATCAGCACGATCTTGAACAGGTAGTCGTACTCTTCTTCCTTGGGCGACGCCATGGTGGTTGTGTCTGGTTGTGGGCAGGCAAGTGGATGAGGAGGCTGTGTGTTTGGTGAGCTCTCTCTCCTCTCTTCCTAGTCCGGCGTACGCGCGTTACACAAATAAACGCCGCTGCCGTTGGTGTGTTCTCTCTTCTTTCTCGCTTCGTAGCTATGCGGTGCACCGTACCGTACCCTTCGAGCCCAGCGATCACTTGCGCGCAGCTCCTCGGCCAGGGGCTATTTTTGCTTCTTCGTGTCCTTTGTGAAACTTTTTAGAGTGAAGTAGTGTATACCTGCCCTGGCCTTTCCAGTCAGCCAGTATAGTATACATTGTCGTGTGGACCACTTAATCATAACCCTTGACCGAGCGTAACCCTCAGCCAGTGGTATACACGCGGTATACGCCATGGATTTGGACGCCAACCAACAAAACGCACACGCGAGCAGCTCCAAACACCAGAAGCAAAAGCGACGACCATGGCGACCGAACTGTTTGAGGATATCTTCGAGGTTCGCCAGATCAACCCGGAGGGCAAGAAGTTCGACAAGGGTGCGTTGATGTGTGCGCTGCTGACGTGGGTCTGCTGGTACTGTAGAGCTAATGGGAAGTGTCTGTATGTGAATGTAAACGAACAGTCACGCGCGTCGTGTGCAAGGGCGTGTCGTATGAGCTGGAGCTGACGCTCGACATCAACTCGGAGGTCTACCGCCTGCGCCAGAATGACAAGTTCACGTTCACGCTCGTGAGCACGCTGGACCTGGAGGGCAAGCCGGACGACGGCACCTACAACCAGTCGGGCAAGGTAGGCAATTGATCGATTGGCGTACGTGTGGGTAACCACGGAGTGCTGACTGTATGTGTGATTTTGTCCGCTTGACAGCCAACGCTTCTGGACCGTTACGACTACGGCATGTACGGCAAGGTCTTCCAGTACGACCACGAAGGCGGCAACCTCGTGTCGATCTACGCCAGCTTCGGCGGCCTCCTCATGTGTCTCCGCGGCGAGCAGCGCCACTTACACCTGATCCACAACGACACGCGTATTTACTGTCTACTTAGAAAGCAATAAGCGCGACACCGCGCGCTCGCATCCGAATCCGCATTTGCATCCACCGTACGGATCCGATCGTGTCGGCCATCGCGTTTGCGTCTCGACATGACGCCTTGACGTCACCGTAGTATACACTCGCGAGGCCAGATTTGAGCAATACAGAGAATGGAAGTATTCCCCCATTTACACAAAACGCAAGACGCATGAGTCGGTGGGTATGAGCTTGTGTTTGTACAGTTTTCTAGCTGAGTTTTCCGGTGGTGTGACTTGAAAGATAACTCTACTTGTCGTCTTCTTTGGCGATCTGGCGAGCCTTCTGCAGGAGCTCGTCGCGCGTCACTGCCTGTGGGTACTGGATGTACTTCCACTGAGAGAGTCGCATTTGTACTGTGAGTTTCCGGCCATCTCAGTCCATGTATCAATGGTGTTCGAACCTGCGAGACGATCATGTTGATGCAGTCTGGCTGCGCGTAGATGCACGTGGCAATGACCGGAACTGCAGTCAACAACACCGCGTTAGTGCAATTCATTATACCAGACCGGTGGTAGATGGCTCACGTACTGGAGAGGTAGAGGGCGAAGCGCCCGGCTTCCATGCGGAGGTTCGGCATCGCGGCGGTCGCTTGTCTATTCGGCTGTGGTGTGGTGGATGACTTCTTCGGCTGTCAGGTGGGCACACTATTGAGATCAGTCACAGTACATCAATAAAGGTTGCACGAAGGTTTCTCCAATGAAACTGATCATGAAGAGACGCGAAAGGCTGTATCTCCCAGAAAGGTTTGCACAGTTCAACCGACAAAGACAACCTCAGCACCATGGTCAGTAACCGCGCAGCATACGCAACACCACCACCAGATAGAGCTAGCGTAGAGTCACGCCAGCGCAGTGCAGCGCCAGGTGAACGCACAAGCGTCCACTCCATCCGCAAGGGGCAGCTCACCACGAGAGGGTACAGGACCAACCAGCAAGACGACGTCACAAGCGGCGACAGTGGTGACGATGGCGTCGTGAAGCGTAATGGCTATAGTAAGCGCACGAAGGGAGGTTACGATGCAGGAAGTGGCATTGATGATGGTGACGATGCCGACTTCGATGATGACGACGACGACGACGACGACGACGAGGAGCTACTCGAGCGAGAGCGCGAGCTGCTGCGTGAGAAAGAGGAGATGAAGGCGCGGTTCACGTTCCAGGAGCACAAGCGCCGCAATCTGAAGAACGGCATGATGGATGCGATGCGGCGCAAGCGACGCATGCTCATGCGCAACGAGAACCTGCGCTTCCGAGAGCTGTACAAGCCCCCGGAGCCGCAGGTCGTGATCACGGTCATCGCACTCGTGACCATCGTGACGCTCATCCTGACCAAGTCGTGGCCGTTCTATTGAGCTGTGCATGCTGTTAGCACTGTAACATAATGACTACATACTTCCTATCTCAGCTGTGGTGTTGCTCATCGTAAAGTCGTCCTACTCAATCGTCTCAGAGGTGACCTTTCACCCGTCCTACGGAATCTCAGACGGCGCGATGAGAGTCGACGCACTGGGCGTGCCTGAGGAGGTTCTCAGCGGCCACTTGGACGCTGGATCGCCTCGCGGTACTCTGTCATGGACGCCACTGCAGTACGCGTGTGCGCTGGGCGACGAAGAGCTCACGCGAGAGCTGCTACTGGAGAAGAAAAACAATCCGATTGAAAGCGGCAAGACCAAGTACGGCTACGCACCGCTGCACATCGCTGTGCGCTACGGCCATGCCGCGATCGTGGATCTACTGCTAGCTGAAGGCGCGGCTGAGATCGTTCCAGCGGATGCTGTGGTGAGGCTTGACTGGTGGGATGAAGAGGACGATTGGTCATCAACTGACTGTGTGAGCTCGTGATGTTTAGGTCGGGGCCACTCCTCTGCATCTCGCCGTTGTCCAGGGCAACGCAGCGATCGTCCAGAAGTTGATTGATGCGACGGACGGAATCTCAGCCACGCAAAACGGCACGACGCCCTACCAGCTGGCCAAGCGACTGGGCCACGTCGAGATCGCGCAGCTTCTGCTCAACCACGAGCAGAAGCTACAGCGTCGTCAGACACTAGGGGACTGGCTCGCTAGTATCGGCATGATGGAGTACGCCGAGCAGCTCTTCGCTGCGGGCTTCGACGACGCGGCCTTTCTGCTGCTACATGGTCTGAGTGACGCGACGATGGATACCATGAAGATCGACAAGCCAGGCCATCGGATCAAACTGCAGAGTCTCTACCAGCTCAAGGAGTTCTTACATGGAGCAGAGGAGGAGGAGGACGATGAAGATGATGACAAGAAAGAGGAAGATGATGAGGATGAGGATAGTGATGACGAAGAGGACGATAGCGACGCGCTACTGGAGGACGATAACAGTGGTGAGAGTGGTAGTGAGACGGACGACTGACTGAGTCACTTGAGAGAATAAAATCTAAGGGGAGGGTGACATTAACTTCGTATCATGTGTGCTTTGGCGGCTCTGTCTAGCTGCCATTCAGCGTCGAGTTAATCGCGGCGACTGTCTTGTTGTATAGCCCCACGGGGTTTGGTGGTGTGACTTCGTCAGGCACATAGAACGTCGTGTCGTCCGGGTTCACCGACTTGTAGATCACGATGCCTGCAATACCCGCGAACACAAGAAACGCGAGCATGAGAATCACGCGGTCGGTCGCCATTCGTCGCGCGAAGACGCGGATGAGGCGGTCGGCGCGCTGCAGATTGTCCTCCATGCGCATGACTTCGTCCGTGATGGTCACGATCTGCTGGCGCTGTTCACGCAGCGTCTCGCCCGTGGCGATAGCCACTTCTTTGGACTGCTCCACCATCTTCTGCGTGCTCATGAGCGACTGCTCCGTCTTCTTCTGCACGTCCAGCGCCTTGTTGAGCATCTCCTGGTTGCCCGGCGGCGCTGGTCCACGCGCGGCGTTGCCCGACGCCGTCCGACCGCCGAACAGACCACTGCGCTCGTGCTCAGTCTTTGCCCATTTGACTTCTCCCGTCAGTTCTTCCACTCGCGCACAATGCTCTTCGAATTTCTATTCACAGCCAAACCCAACGTCAGTCAGTCTCGTCCAGAAAGGACAACCGCGGGAGTTGATCATATCGACGGACCTCTCTGAACTGCTTGGCCTGTTCTCGTGGCGCCTGGCGCAGCGCGAGCTGGTAGCCCTTCTTGAGCTCCACGATCTCCTTGAGCTTTTTCTCGGCCGTCGACAGCAACTACAAACGCACACGCCAAGCCACGGCTCACTCAGTCAGCTCCTATCAACTTCAACATCATTAAGCTGAGCTCTTCGTACCTCTGGCTTGATGCCCGGCGGCGCCTTGGTCAGCTTGCTCATGACGTCATTGAGCTTCTCAAGCGCATCCGTCAGGTCCGCGTCGTAGTAGCTGATCTCCGCCATGGCGTCTTGATGTCTCTGTCTGCTTCTTGAGCTCTGGTGGCGTCCAGCGCTTCTAAAAAGACCTCAGGCGGCAGGCGGCTCAGCTCTGCGCGCTTCACTTCCTCTCGCGGCGTACGTACGTACAGCCAACGCCTTCTCTTACGGAGAAGCAGTGGAAGCAGCAGCAGCAGAAGCCGATAGATAGAGATAGACGAGCAGATAAAGTAGTAGCCATTCGGCCATTTTGGGCGTCTGTCCCATGCGCATTTGGGCCGTTTCATTCTTGCAGCAGTTCTCAGACACAGTACTGTGAATAACCCTATTACAGGACGGTGGATACAGTGTACCGTGGCAGACAGAACAACGATTTGTCGGCTGGATCTGCGGATATGTGACGTGGTGGTCGGGTCCCTGACGACGTTCTAGAATGCGCTGGATGTCTGTGTCCTTGTGGAAGCGCACTGCTGACGATGGAGATGTTGTTGGTACTGTAGTTGGGTAGTACAACGAAGATATATATGGTATGTTTATGGTGTAGACGGACTCTAATGGCGCTCTTGGATTGTGCGGGTATGTGGGGTGGGGTCAACAGGAGCGCGAGCTTGGAAAATGGACGACGTGTGGTCGGGAGACGGCAGCGCCCGAGTGGCATCCGCATGATGCCACGCAGTTCGGGTAGCAAACTCGCCAATTGCGAGGCTTTTTGACTGCGGCTGCCTGTTGAGCTTGCTGCCAATTCCTTCTTCTCCATCATCATTGGATCCGTCAGAATTGGACAGCGCACTCGTTGCTCAAGTCGACACGATCGTCCTTTCCTTCAACTCGAACTGGTTCCGTAGCATCGACAGCGTTTTCTCCAACTGACGCGTCGACTGCGACGTAGCTCGCGCTTAGAACGACGGCGGCGCGAGCTTCTGCTCCTCGAGCGCCGGGTTCATCATCTCCTCCGGCACGGCCGCAGGGTTCGACGCGAAGTACTCGTTGACCATGATACCGACGCCTTCAATAGCAGCCAGCAGCACACCACCGATCAGAGCCTGGCCGGCAGCAGCGCGCGGACCAGCACGAATGGCAAGCGCACCACCGGTGGCGGCACCGGCGAGGATCGAGTTCCACGGATCCTCTTTTCGTCGCAGCGCCTCGAACGAGCAGTCGAACGAAGAGAAGAGCAGACCCCAGACGGCGAAGCCGCCCGCGAGCACGGGCGTGCGCATCTTGGCGTTGTAGATGGCGCCGCGGAAGCGCTGGCCCGACGGCGAGTTACGCGCGCCCTTGATGGTGTACCAGCCCGCGCCGAAGACGGCACCCAGCACGAAGCCGCCGCCGGCGTCCTCGACGATACGGAACGGACACGGCTCACGCTCCATAGTGTGTTCTGTGTGTGTGCTGCGCTGTGGGCTGTGCGGTGCTGCGTTAGTGTCGCGTGTACGGCGTCGGTCTCCTCCTCACGACGGACTGTAAGATGCCACCCACCCGCACACGTCGGTCAGCTTCCGTCGATTGCGATTGATCCGCTGGGGCATTCGGGACGGGAGAGGCCACGAGGAGACCGAGAGTGTTTGCGTGGGCTCTCTCCACCAACCAGGAGACAGCCCTAGCCCCATATGTGTACCACAATCGACGGTACACTTGTGTTGTAGGATATTTTCTCTCTATTATGATAACTCAGCTAAGCTTGTTGAACTTGGCCAACGCAACATTCGCGGCTTGGGTCAATGGGAACCGATAGCGGTGGGCGGCGCTGGCTGCCGCGGCCACGACCAAACCACCGACCCACAGCCTGCGATGAGCCTCCTGCGACGTAGCTTCTGCATTTGCGCCTTCTATCGGAGGGCTCTGAGCGGGAGTGGGGATGGTCTCTTTGCTGACTGCCACCGCAATCACTGGGGTTGGATCTGGCCATTCACCAGTCAGAGTCAACGCGAGTGACTGTTCTGCACTGTGAATCTCTTCAATAGACCCTCTCCATCGCCAAGGGGGAGTCGGTGCGTACCTGCTTTTTGGTTGGCAAAGTACGCGTTTATCGCGAATCCGGAAAGCTCTACCACTCCCCATAGAGCCGCTCCCTCAAGCGTCCGCAAGAGCGTCACGCGAGGCCCCGCACGGATCACGAGTGTTCCTCGCACAGCTCCCATCGCTGCGATCTTGTTCCATGCATCCCGCTCCCCACGCATAGCTTCAAAGCAACAGTCGTAGGAAGCCATGACCAGTCCCCACAGAGCGAAGGCACCCGCGCGCGCTGGCGTCCGCGTCTTGAGCATTCGGAGAGCTCCTTCAAGCATGTGGCTCTTAGGAGATCGCCACGCTCCTCGCGCTGCATCGTACGGAGCTGCGATTAACGCTATCGTAAATCCCCCGCCAGCCGTGTCGAAGATCCGATAGGGACACGAGTCCTCCTCGGGCCTGGCCATTTCCAGAGCTGATGATGAAATGGGGGTGAAATGGACTGGTCCACGAATAGCTCCGTGGGTGGGTGGCTACATGATGAAAGCATCGTGACGCCTAGCGGTACCAATGCAATGTAATTCATCCACCCACAATCTTGACTTTGATTGCCCTGGAGTCAACATGGACGCTCACTCCTCACTGTATGACCATCACTCCATTTCATGTGTTTGCGAGCAGCTCAAAATTCAATGTCAATGCAAAATGGGAGCTTCGGGATGAAAAACATACAGTATTCACACAGTTACAGAGGCCATTACGACTCAAACAGTGCGTACTTGGCATCTGCGAGGCCCTTGGAGACTGCGGGCCCGATCTCGGCGACGGCGTCTCGCAGGCGATCGCGGTAGCTGTACACGCCAATGGCGACGGCAGCGATGGCGAGCGCCGTGCCGCCAATCGCCACGAGGTCTGCTGCTGGGTCTGCAACGTCAGTTCGGTGACCGGCTGCCGCGTGCTTGTGCTTTGCTTCGTGCGTTGTAGCAGTCTGTGCTGACGTATTGCTGGACGAACTCGCACTGAACGACGACGAGATCGTCGGCTTGGATTCCTTCGCTGCAAGAGCCGCCGACGCAGTGGCCTCCTTCGCATTCACGGCTTCCAGTAATCGCTGTAAAGCAAGCCACACACTCAGTACGCCTGCTGTAGTCGTAGAGCTGCAATGTGGTCTCGCACTCACCTGTTTCGTTGCTTCATCCAAGACGCGATCCGCGTTGATGTAGTTTCTCACCACACTCGATGATTCGCTTGGCAGCAGCACCATGAACACCAGCACTTCAGTCGCCTGGACGTATCGCGACACCCATTCATCCTCAGGGGAAGATCCTTCGAGCCTCGTCGAGCAAAGCTGCAGCAGCTCATTCACCGACTCCAACGCGTCCGATCTTCGGTCCATCGCAATGAGGAACTTGATCCTATACGACAGAGCATTCGCGTCAGCCATCACTGCATCACAACATACTAGTATGTGTCGTGAGTGTAGCTTACCATTGCAAGGAGATGTTGAACGGAAGCGGCGAGAGGGGCTGGACAAGCGCAAACGACGTCTCGATCTCGTCGTGCGCGGACAACTCAAACACCGACTGCAAGTACATGGACACCAGCGCCTCCCTACAGCAATGAGCACAACGTCAGTCTGTGGTTGCTATATTACACCAGACACCCAGAGCAGACGTACTGTGCCTGCATCGCTGCTTCATCGTGTGGATCCTCAGTCTGCATGAATGACACACAACACTCGGTCAGTATACACGGCCTATTGTTGAGCTCACAGCAGCGTACGCACCGCAGCCACACGCGCCAGCAGCTTCTCGCGGCTCTGCTGCAGCACGCGCGCCCAGTCGCCTAGGATAAAGGCCTCTTCCACGGCGTCAATGTCCATCGTCGCGCTTGAGTAAGGAGCTCTTCGGTTTGTGCTTGCAGTTGGGTGCTCGTGTTGATGGAATGCTGGTAACAGTGTTGACGACGACAGTTAGACGCCGCTCAATATCAGTTCCTAACTGCAATGAGCACATGGCTGCATACGTCATCGATTGGGTCGATTCTAATCAATTGCGTCTCCTTTTCAGCCAATCATCGTGGCGTAGCTCCTGGAATTCTGAATGGTCAATCATCCGACCAAAACGCATTGGACGGACGCAAGTGACCATGTTGATCCCGCTCGTGACCGTCGGCGCTACGCCTGATGACACCCAGAACATCGCGAAGCTGAGCGTCCTTTCGCATGTCGTCACGCAGCTTCCACGCGCTACGTTGGAGCTGCTCGTGGAGGCGGACAAGGCCAACCTGACGGAGGCTGAGGCTGCGCTCAAGCGCACGCTGCTCGCGAGCCGCACCATCACGGGTCCATTCGCTGCTGATATGATGGCGACGGCCATCACGTGGCTGGACCAGGGCATCCGCAAGGTGCTCGTGGATGCGGAGTCCAGTGACGACAGTGAACTCGCGCGTGTGGCCACCGCCGTCTCTGAGCTGCCGGCGAACCGCGTCGTGCTGCGTCTGCCTGTCGACGTCGAGGCGCTTGCCGACAGTGAGCGTGCGTTAGAGATCCAGAACAAGATCAAGCGATTGAATGAGACCATCGGCGGTGTGATCTTGACGCTTCGTTCGTCGAGCGCGGCGTCGCAGTTGGAGAGCGACGCTGCGTTTGACGCTGTGGCCACCTCGCTCAAGACCTTTCGCTCGGGTTTCGATGAAGGCTACTTCTTCGCTGTCGAGTGGGACCAAGCCAAGACCGAAAGTGCCGTGTTCGTGCCACGCATCGCTGCGCTTCACACCAAGGGCATCCAGGTCGTCGCGGCGTCTTTGCCTCGCGTCTCGGAGACTGAGAGCTCGCAGTTCGTGGACGCTGGTCTCGCGTTCGTCAAGTGCATCCGCACAGACCGCACCGACAGCCTCATCACCACAGTCGTCGCCGACCAAGCCGGCGTCGCACTCGGCCTCGTGTACTCGAGCGACGAAAGCATCCTGTCGGCGATCGAAAGCGGTCGTGGCGTGTACTACTCGCGCTCGCGCAAGGGTCTGTGGAAGAAGGGCGAGAGCAGCGGCAACTTCCAGGAGCTCGTGCAGCTCGACGTGGACTGCGACAGCGACGCGCTGCGCTTCACCGTGCGCCAGACTGGCGCTGGCTTCTGCCACCTGAACACGCGCACGTGCTGGGGAGAGAGCGGTGGTCTGCAGCACCTGCAGGGCATGCTGGAGAGCCGTCTGCGAGAAGCTCCGGAAGGTTCCTACACCAAGCGCCTGTTCAACGATCCAGTTCTGCTTCGTAACAAGCTCGTGGAAGAGGCGCAGGAGCTGGCGGAGGCCGAGACCGTCGAGGACGTCGCCGGTGAGGCCGCCGACGTGATGTACTTCGCCATGGTGCGCTGTGTGGCTGCCGGCGCGACGCTGACGGACGTGGAGGTGAGAAGAGATCTGTGGTGTGTGTACGTTCTTCATTGTGATGTGAGTCTGACGTGGTGTTGTGTGTTTTGTTTTGTAGCGAGTTCTGGACATGCGAGCACTCAAGGTCAAGCGGCGTCCGGGCAACTCGAAGGCTTACCGCATCGACGCCGCCAACGAGATCCTCAACAAGCAGCAGTAGATCATACACAATCCGAAATAGAGACGGATGTCGCCACCACCGGAACTGTGTGAGGTTGTTTTTCTGAAAATGTGTGCTTTATTAGTCCTCCGTCCTGCTTTTTGTGGGGTTTTCTGCTTTTGTTTCTTCTTCTACCACCACGCGCTCAGTCAGCATCAGGCGTCAAGCGCAGTGGCGTCCACGACACAACAGCCTGCGAAGGAAGCGCTTATTCGTCGTCCTCCTCCTCATCGTCGTCGTCCGTCTTGAACTTGGTCCAGTCGATGTGCTCATACAGACGCTGCAATAAACACACACACAAACACAGTCAGTCACCTACTCACTCATAGATCATACACGCATGTATGACGAGGACGTACTCCGCGGTTGGACGACTCCCAGATGTAGGTGGTCGTGGAGCCGTAGACGGCCTCGACGACGACGGCGGCGGCGAGCACCGTGGTCACGTACACGACGTTCTTCTTGAAGAGCGTCTGGTACAGCGGCTCCAGGAAGCCCTTGCCGTTCACGGACGAGGCCTTGGTGGAGGCGTTGCGCGCCAGGCGCGTGGTGGTCTGTCGGAGCGAGCGGGCCAGCATGCTTGCGTCTCGGGCTTTTGTCTCTACGGCGATAGAATGGAGCTCTTCGTACGGTGGCTGGGAGCCCGTCGGGCGTGTGTTTCTCGCACGCTCGGTCACGAAGGCCCCTCGTATGACCGGACCACCCAACCACCCAAAAACCACAACAAGACCTCACCCGCGGAATCTCAAAAACCACTCGACGTCAAAAACCACAAATCCACGAAAACCCTGAACGGGTTTAGAAACTCACTCTAAACAGACCTGTCCGACCCGACCTGAAACGATATGGCTACACTTCTATTTTCTGCAGCTCAGAGCTGGCCAACTCGAATCTTCACTCAGCACCGTGTTGAGTTGAGTAAGTGGACGCTGAGTGTCATGACGGAGACTTAAGTTCAACAGGCGAATAGACTCGCACCATATCGCCGTCAAAAACACATCACCACACTCAAGAGCCTCCCAGTCAGCGGCGCCATTTTGGCAAAACTCATCGTGGAAATCCACGGCACCTCCCCGGTCAAATCCATTTGTACTACAGTGGACTGAGTGTTGTTGCGGTTGTGTGGTCGCCACCAAGTCAAAAAAAGATACTTCGACGTACATCAACACACACGGAGTGCTATTTCCAGCGACAGACACGACAAGGTTCTGTTCCACTCAGTATTCGCACGGCTTGGTGTCCTTCAGCTCGTCTGAGCGTGCGCGACTACACTGTGGGTTCGTAGGAGTGCTGACCAAGGGCGGAGCGCGTGGGGGGGGGGGGGGGGGG
>JAADWY010000217.1:0-42656 GCA_023336355.1 Pythium dissotocum | reverse complement strand
CTACTGCATGTCGTTTGAGGATCCGTCGGTGTGTTTGTACGTGGTGCTGGAGGTGACGAACACGCCGTGGCTGGAGAAGCAGTGCTACGTGCTGCGTGTGAACGGATCAGTGGCTGGTGACAAGGACGGCATGATCGACGCACGGATCGACAAGAAGTTCTACGTCTCAGCATTTATCAAGATGCACTGTGAGTATCATGTCCGCATAAACCACCCAGGCGTGCTACTGAAGGATCCAAGCGCGCAGCTACGGATGCTATTGGAAGTGCACAACTGTGAAAGACGAGATGTCAGTCACGTCGACGAGCCAGAGCGAGAGCCAGAGCCAGAGCCAGAGGAGAAGGAGTCGTGTCGTGGAGAGCTGGGTAAGAAGCTGTTCACGGCGTCGCTGAGTCTCACGTCTGCCTCACTCCAGGAGCAAGTCATCCGGGACGCCAACGGCGAAGCCGCCGCTGCCATTCACGTGTTCTTCGTCATCTGCAACATGGCAATCTTGGCGTGGCATGCGCAGTTGTACATCAATTGGCACGCGCTCAAACTCATCCGCAACGGCCAGCCGACCATTTCCGAACACCGCCCTCAGTACAAAGGCACGCTGCGCAACATCCTGATGCAATCACGAGACGTCCTCAAGCACGCCTTCATCTTCATGGTCGCGCTCGTTGGCGTTGCCATACTCACGAGCCTCAAGTACGCAGCGAGTCGCCCTGTCGTCGTTGTCGTCGGCGCGGCAGCAGTAGCCACATTCGCCCGTTGCTCCAATTAGATCATTTGCGCGCGTCACACATTTGAAACCCATTCTGATTGGATCTTAATGCGTTTCGTACTTTACCCGTCAAAACCAGTACCTCCTACCCACCGCCAAAACTGCGTTGGCCTCTGGAGCTGTTCGTTCATTTGGCGCCAATTGGAAACCGCAACGACGATGGCGGGAACGAAGCGCGAGGACGCGCCACACGCGCTGGACGACATGACGGACGCGGAGCTGCTGGTGATGGAGCGCGAGGCCGCGATAGCCAGCGCACCAGCGACCAAGCGCGCGCGTCTGGGCGACCAGCGCTTCCGTGCCGAGGCGCAGGCCACGTTCGCCGACGACCTGGAGAAGATGGCGCCAATCGCGACGGCGGCGAGCGCGTGGCCGCGCAAGCCTGTGCCCAAGATGGACCCGGCAAGCGACGCGCTGGCATTCCAGTGGATCGACATCGACATGTACGACGGTGCGCCGCTCGCGAGAAATCCGAAGGCGGGTGAGCCAGTGCCTGGACTGGTCGCGAGCGGCTCGTCGAGCCAGAACGCGGCGATCATTCGCCTGTACGGCGTGACTGAGGAAGGCAACAGCATCATGATGCACGTGCACGGCTTTCTGCCATACTTTTACGCTGCGTGTCCAGATAACTTTGACGAGAGGCGGTGTGGCGACGTGCGCAAGGCGCTGGACTTGGCGCTTTCGCAGCGGGACCGCGAAAGTGCTGAGACGACGCGCGTGGTGGGCGTGCAAGTCGTGAGCGACAAGATGTCGATCTACGGATACCAGTTCGACCGCCCCATCAAGCTGTGGAAAATCTACTTGAGCATGCCATCCTATGTGCCGAAGCTGCGCACGCTGCTCGAAGGAGGTGTCGCCGTTCCAGGTACGAAGCTATTGACACGCTGGAGATGATGACGAGGACGATATTCTAACTCTACAGTTTTTACAGGCATTGACTTCCGCACATACCAGACCTACGAGAGCAACGTGCCGTTCATCCTGCGCTTCATGATCGACCAGAAGATTAGCGGTTGCAACTGGCTCGAGGCTCCAGCGGCTACTTATGCGATCCGAGGCGCAGCCAACAAGAAGTCGCTGTGTCAACTGGAGATCGACATCGTGTACAACAACATCGTGAGCCACGAGCCTGTTGGCCGCTGGGGTAAGCTCGCGCCGTTCCGCATCCTGAGCTTCGATATCGAGTGCATGGGCCGGAAGGGCCAGTTCCCTGAAGCTGAAAAGGTTGGTACCCCACATTATGCGATAGTTAGCGATGCCAGTGACTGAAAGCACCTTGATTTGTAGGACCCTGTCATCCAGATCGCCAACGTGCTGCAGGTCCAAGGCGCCGACGGCCCAATGGTGCGCAACGTGTTCGTCCTAAACACGTGTAAGCCGATTGTCGGTGCCCACGTGCTCGAGTTCGAGGACGAAGGCGACCTTCTTGAGAACTGGGCGCAGTTCGTGCTGCAAGTGGATCCGGACATCATCACGGGCTACAACATCGACAACTTCGACATCCCGTACATCCTGAACCGCGGCAAGGCGCTCAAGCTGTCGCGCCACGGCTTCCTCGGCCGCCTCTCACACACGTAAGTGTTGGACCACTCTGTAGAAGGTTGCGTTTTGTGCGCTGGTGACTAAACAAACTCTGCTCCTCTCAATGGCACAGGGCTGCGTACATGGAGAAGAAGACGTTCAGTTCGGCTCAGTACGGCAAGAGCGAAAGCGTCAAGACCACGATCCACGGTCGCTGTATGTTCGACCTGCTGCCGATCATGCGTCGTAGCCACCAGCTCAGCTCGTACTCGTTGAACGCCGTCAGTGCGGCGTTCCTGGGCCAGCAGAAAGAGGATGTGCCCCACGGCATCATCTCCGACTTGCAGCGCGGTTCGGATGACGACCGCCACCGTCTCGCTGTGTACTGTCTGAAGGATGCGTATCTGCCGCTGCGGCTCATGGACAAGCTGTCGCACCTGGTGAACTACATCGAAATGGCGCGTGTGACGGGCGTGCCGCTCGACTTTTTGATCGAGCGTGGACAGCAGATCAAGGTCTACTCGATGCTTTTGCGCAAGTGTCAAGACGCGTCGCTGGTGGTGCCAACACTTCCACGCGCCGGAAATGGTGACGACGCTGGGTACGAAGGCGCGACGGTCATCGATCCGATGAAGGCGTACTACACGGTGCCCATCGCCACGTTGGATTTCGCGTCGCTATATCCGTCGATCATGCAGGCCTACAACCTGTGTTACTCGACGCTGGTCGCGCCCAACGACGTCGCCAAGCTCGCCCCGAGCGACTACAACAAGTCGCCGTCGGGCGACGTGTTCATCACCTCCACCAAGAAGAAGGGCATCCTGCCGCTGATTCTCGAAGAGCTGTTGTCAGCGCGTAAGCAGGCCAAGCGCGACATGAACAACGCGAAGGACCCAATGGAGAAGGCTGTGCAGAACGGTCGCCAGCTCGCGCTCAAGGTCAGCGCCAACTCGGTGTACGGCTTCACAGGTGCGAACGTCGGCCAGCTGCCGTGTATCCCCATCGCGTCGAGTACTACGGCGTACGGTCGTCAGCTTCTCTTCCAGACGCGTGAGGAAGTGGAGCGTATCTACACAGTCGCGAACGGCTACAAGGCGAATGCGCAGGTCGTGTACGGTGATACGGACTCCGTCATGGTCAAATTCGGAGTGGACACAGTGGAGGAGGCCATGCCTCTGGCTGAGGATGCGGCGCGGCGCGTGTCGGACATCTTCCCGAACCCCATCAAGCTCGAGTTCGAGAAGGTGTACTTTCCGTACCTGCTCATGAACAAGAAGCGATACGCCGGTCTGTTGTGGACCAAGCCCGACAAGTACGACAAGCTGGACTCGAAGGGTCTGGAGACAGTGCGTCGCGACAACTGCATGCTCGTGCGTCGCATGGTCGAGTCCGTGCTGCGCAAGATCCTGATCGATCGAGACGTGCCGGGTGCCATCAACTACACCAAGAACATCATCTCGGAGCTGCTGCAGAACCGCATCGACATCTCGCTGCTGGTCATCACCAAGGGACTCAAGAAGACCGTGGACCAGGACGACTACAAGGTCAAGCAGGCGCACACGGAGCTGGCCGAGCGCATGCGCAAGCGAGACGCCGGCTCGGCGCCAGCGCTGGGCGAGCGTATCGCGTACGTGATCGTGGACAAGGGCAAGAACACGCCGCTGTACGAGAAGGCCGAGGACCCTGTGTACGCGCTGGAGAACAACGTGCCGATCGACTGTGACTACTACATGAAGCAGCAGCTGCAGAACCCGCTGGAGCGCATCTTCGAGCCGATCATCGGCATGAGCAAGGTCAAGTCGGACCTACTCAACGGCGAGCACACGCGCAAGCGGTCCAAGCCGGGAGCTAAGCAGAACAGCGGGGGCATGATGAACTTTGCGGTCAAGAAGCTCAAGTGTCTGGGCTGCAAGGCGCCGCTCAACGGCAGCGGCGCGCTGTGCAAGAGCTGCATGGAGAGCGAGGCGCAGGTGTACACCAAGCAGCTCGAGTCGGTGAACGAGCTGGAGCAGTTGTTCTCGCGCCTGTGGACGCAGTGCCAGAATTGCCAGGGCAGTCTGCACCAGGACGTGCTGTGCTCGAGCCGCGACTGCCCCATCTTCTACAAGCGCATCAAGGTGCAGAAAGATCTGGGCGAGGCGCAGACCTCGCTCGAGCGCTTCCAGTCGGTCGAGTGGTAGTGTCGAGGCGAGATGAGATATGTACTGAAATAGGAAGTTGAAGTGGTTACGCGGTGTGTACGTACCCCTCTCTGCACAGGACCCTTCCCCCAAACATCCACCCGAACGGTTTCACCTCTCATCTTGCAACGCCCCGTCTGTGTCCGTGCATCTCGAATTTAGTTCGAACCAACTGAAAATACCATCGGATTTGTGACTCAAGTCTGTGCGTCGAGGTACAGTACAGTAAACTGAGCTTGAGTTCCTGTAGGTACGATCAGAACGGCTCTGCGAGGGGTCGTCATGAACTTCCTTTTGTGATAGAGTGTGGTCGAGTCTTTGTGGAACATATCGGCCTGGATTGGGATCCAGTATTCCTTCGTGTTCTTTTACCGAAACTGCCTGAGCCGAAGTCACTGGTGGAGGGTGGGGCTATTTTAGCTCAGCAAGGATGAGCTTCATGCAATGTCGAGGCGCTGCTTTTAGTCGCCGTAAATTCTATGGGCTGGCAGATGCCCTCCCGTCAAAACACACCGCTAGACTAGGCCGTGGCAGCGGTTGGCTGTGCTCATTCGTGAAGTGAAGTTGATGGAAGTTTTCTGGGAGAAGCTTCGCGTCATTTCCCACACTGCATTTCTCTTCTGCTGGCTGTTCAGACGGCGAGTCGGAAGTTGTGGAAGTTTGGCGGAACAACGCGACCAGTCCGTGCGTTACAGCAGCTCCCAGGTTGGAAGCAGAGGATGGGACGCTGCGGCCGTCTCCTCTCATCTGGAATCGCAACAAACCCAGTCCCAAAACGCATCAGATGGCGCCTGCGGTTCTGACCTGACCTGCAGAAAGCCATAAGTTCCTCATCTGACACCACAACTGAAGCAAAGTGCTCTTTGAAGAACCTTTGGTTTCGAATACGATGGCGCGTGTCTTTGCCGAACAGTGGTGTTGCTTCTCCTGAAAATAAAATCGACCCGCAAGATGCCAAAGTTCACGAAACGAGAAGAACGGCAGCAGTTCGTCCGCACCTGTAGGTACTGTATCACTGTGGTGCTCGTGAAAAGGCGGACTCCAAGCTTCATCCCATAATGGGATTCCCAATGGAATTTCCCATTGTGTTGGTGTGGAGGTTCAGGTAACGGTAAGTTTGGACGCTAACCCTTCTCAACGATCAATATCTCGCACGCAACTTATAGACCGAGGGCTCCCGTGGCTGCCACGATCTTTTTGTTGTGGAATGCACTGGAAAACACGGCTGGTAAACAAGTGGCTCGACCACCGCTTCGGCTACAGGTTTTCTTCGATGTTTTTGCCCAGCCCACACACTTCTAGTCGTCGGACCCAGCTCTTGTCAATTATTTGCTGGTGATGATCTTTTTTTTCTCGGATCGAGCAGCTCCCATTTTCTTTCTCTGTGAAACTTCCACCTGTGAGTGAAGGAAGCCAGCAACCAGCAACTCCCCTTTCCACTGTTGCTGTTGGACCAAGTTTTGGTTGAGTTTTACCATCGGAGTCAATATTTCAGCCAATCAGCGACGTCCTCCTCCCACCACGCAAAAGTGTTCTCCTCTTTCCAAGCCCACGAGATTTTGTTCATTTCGGGATTTCGTCTGGAGGAACCCTTCGAGACAGCAGCTCCATCATGCCCAACACCGGCCGCTTCTACGCGCCGACGGCAGCGGCCGCGTATCGCGACCGCTTCATGCGCCCATACTCCACAGTGTCGGCACCAGTGGGCGGCCACGTGGTGGCCATCCCGTCGCCCAAACTGCCAGCGAACGCCTCTTACCACAACCGCACTTCAGTCTTCCGACGTGCTGAAGAGGATGTGTACGGGTCGCCGTCCAGCCCACCCGTATACGATAACCGCGTGCGTGGACGACCACTGAGCTCGTCGTTTGATCGCCAAGTGGAAGAAGAACAGAGATATGCTGGACAGATCACTTTTCAAGAGAAGCAGCCCACCAAACAACGCGCTTGGGCCCAGGAGGTCGCGTCCCGCTTGTCCACAGCCGCGGATGTGCGTCCACTGGAGACGATTCGACGTGGGCCAGTCAACCCTGCCAGATACATCACGTCTATGGAGGACGTGAAGAGCGTTGTGTATGAATCCGCTGGCGGCGCGCCGTCCACGCTGCCCCGCCTGTCGTCTCTGCTCAACCGCAACGGCACTGCTGATCAGTTTATTGACGAAGAACGCCTGATGATCCACAAGCGTCCACGAGACCATTCTCCAAACCGTGGCGACTCGGAGCCGCCAGCCAAGCTCAGCCGACGCTTCTATGATGAAGGCGTCGCTGACGAGCGCGTCAAGTATGTCGAGAGTGTACATGACAAGACCGAGTTCTCTGGAATGTCGCGCCATGAAATGCCCATGGCGAACAAGAACCCCGCACACCTCGTGCGTTCCCACTTGATCGCACGCCGGCCAGTGGTTTCGCCCCCGTCATCCCGTGAATATGAAGGATCTCCACGTTACTCGTACGTGAGAGATGACGACGACCGACGAGCCCCTAACGCCGTGCAGACGCAAGTCAGAAGAGCGAGAGACTTCTACACTGCTGAACCAACCTTCCGCTCGATCTATGAAGATGAATCGAGAGGATTCGAGTCGCAGCGACGCGGGTACTACATCCACGACGTACAACAGACGCACCCTGTGGGCATGTTCCGACGCGAAGCCCCGTCAGAACTTGACTCGCCTCGCCCCACGCCTGTCTCCCGAGATGCCTTCTCTCCAGTTTCCCGGTATTCGGACAGCAAAGAGGGTGAACGTGTGATTGAAGCCGCTGCCGATCTCGTGGAGGAACGAAGCCCGAGCAAGCGGGAATCAATCACGAAGCTGCTGCTCAAGTCGAAGGAGTTTCTGAAGGCCAAGAGCCTGGTGCGTAACCGCAACAACGAGATTGACTGGGTCGCGACCTTCCTGAACGTCGGCTTCGAGTGCAACAGCATCTACTCTTTGATGTGCCCGCTGCGCAAAGGCCGCTGGAAGGTGGAAGAAGAGAAGTACACGATGGAGTTGCTGCGCCTCATTGAGAACGGTACCATCCGCCTTCGGCACGGCCAGAGCATCCGCGGGTTCATCGCCAAGAAGCTCCACAGCGACGACATGCGCGTGCTGAAGAAGCTCAGCAACTGCAAGATGTTCCACTTCGCGCGACTCATCAACCCTCGCATGTCCGAGCCTCGCATGTCCGAGGAAGAGGAGATCGACGAGAGCATGCCGAATGTGCGCTCGAGCCTGGATCGCCTGGAGAAGCTCAAGGCCGAGTTCCTGCGGTCGGTGCAGCTTGAGGCGCTCGTGGCTGTGCGCAAGTACCTCAGCGACACCTCCATCCGCGACCTGCTCAATGCGCGTGACTGATAATAGCGACGGATAGCGTGGGAAGCAAGTGATGGATCGGAACGGTTGATTGATTTAGTGTAGTGTGGGCTAGTCGCTAGTCACTAGCCACTAGTGTTGGCTCCTCCGTTAGCAGATGTGGATTTTTGTTTTTCTGACTATGATGTTGGCATTTTCTTCACTGATTTTCGTTCTTTCGTGTCGTCGTGGTGCCTCAACTGAACTGCAGTTAGCAAATGAACGTACTACGGTGATGTCCTCTGAGGTGAGGTGGGCATGTGATGCGGCTCGGCGTGGAACATCGATGGGTACACTGAAGTCGAAGTGGCCAGACATGTGGGTGTCTCATTTTCCAAGAGCTTCCACACACACAGAACTTGAAGATCAGTTCATGCGCGACAACAAATTTCAGCCAATGAGAGAACTGGACCCATGGAGGTTCCCTGAAGGTTGCGCGAAGCTGTCACTCCGCCCTTGTCTTTGTGTGTGTGAGCCTCGTCGGCAGCGCAGTTGAAATTGGTTCCGGCATTCCGGAATCCCCAAAGAGCACTTGTTCCGGCGCACCAAAACAACGGACCTCCCCGCCGTACTCGACCGCATTGGGCATGTTCGGCACGCGGGGAAATGGAGAGAAAGGCGTGGGCGACGCCAGCAATCGACCCGTGCACAGCGCACTAGCAGCGGACTCCAGCGCTACGATCGCGAGCAGACGAAGCGCCAGTCGCGTGCGCAGCCAGTCGGACCACGGGCTGCTCGCCAGCCACATGACAGCCAGCACAACAATCCACAACGCCAACGGCGGTGGACTGCTACTGGACTCGGATGACGATGGGGACGTAGAGATCGGCAGCGCGCCCTCCGCGCCCATTGTCATCTCCAGCAACGGCAACGGCAACGGCAACGGTACCGGCGGTGCGATCCCGATCCCGTTCATGGCCAGCGCGTCGCTGGTGCCGCCACGCTCGCGCTTCAACCGCCGCGAGAACTTTCTGCAGGGAAATTTGTCGCCCACGTCGTCGGAGGACGAGGAGAACGCCGAGATGCAGCAGCTATACTCGACCAGTTACGCCGGCCCGCGCGACCTGACGCACTACACGTTCGAGATGGCGCAAATGACGGGCTATCTGGAGAAGCAGAGCGTCAAGAGCCCGGACGTGTGGAAACGTCGCTGGTTTGTGATGCAGGAGAGCGTGCTGTTCTACTACCGCACAGAGCGCGACGCCATCGACACCAAGCCCTCGGACCGCACGTGCTGCGGCGTCATCCAGCTCGACAACGTCGACTCGGTCACTACAGCGGTGCGTTCCATTGGGTTCTCCAATGGGAAAAGGCGGATTGATACTGAATTGATGTGGATTTGCATGGATCTGCAGAAGGATTTCGGTGTCAGCGCCTTCCAGATTCGATTGCCCGAGCGCAAGTACATTCTGCGTGCCGTCTCCAAGGAAAACGTGCGTTGGGAGTGGATTTTGGCTTCCTTTTTCATCAAACTAACGGCAGAACTGACTGATGGATGCTGTTACGTTTGTTGACGCTGTCAGATGCACGACTGGCTGTTCAACTTCCAGAAATCCATCGCCAATATCGTCTCCCTGTTGCTTCGCACGAAAACTGACCACCGATTCAATCGCGGCCACAGCGGCGTCACGCGACGAGTACGTCGCCATTGACTTTGTGTGGCGTCTCCACAATTCTATTACTGATGCACCGGATGTTGTCTGCAATTCTACCAGCAGAGCTTTTCGCGTGTGAGCCGCAGCGTGTCGTTCGAGTACCCAGACAACATTGAGTTCGGGCGGATGTCGGCCGACTTTCCATCGCACCATTTGCAGTTGGATCTGATGGATCCAAACAGTGTTTTCCCCG
This sequence comes from Pythium dissotocum, assembly GCA_023336355.1. Taxonomy (NCBI): domain Eukaryota; phylum Oomycota; class Peronosporomycetes; order Pythiales; family Pythiaceae; genus Pythium; species Pythium dissotocum. The sequence continues at coordinate 33,007 of JAADWY010000217.1, read as the reverse complement.
ACGAGTACCCCAGCGAAGGCCAGCGCACGAGCCCTTGCCGCGCGAGCAGTCCGCTCAACTTCTCCCATTACGGCCCGCGCAGCCCCGTCTCGATTTTTGCCTTCGACCCGCCGTTTGAGTCAATCAGCGACGAAGGTCTCGGCATGGGGAACAACGGACCTCTGATTGAAGGATTAGAAGGAGAGGAAGACGACGACTCGGAAGAGCCGACCAAGCGGAATCCACTCTTCGAAACTGCTCCTGGATTCGGCGATCTGGCTCCTGCGTTCGGTGCGCCAGCAGCCGAGTCTCCAGCTCTCCAGCGAACGCTGTCTCCTCCTGTCACTGCGGGTAAGTACGTTCCTCGATTCATGCGCGACCGTCAAAACGCGACTCCAGCCCCTCCCCCGATCGAAATCGCTTCGCCTCCGCGCCAGAGTCCTCCGCCGCTGCAATCCTCACTCAGCTGGCTCCTGCGGACCTCTCGCGACAGCTACGCAGTCTGCACGGGCGAAGGCGAGACAGTGATCTTCGACGACAACGTGAGCTTCACGGGCGGAGGTGAATTCCACGGCGTGACGTCATTGAAGGGCGTCCGAAAGAACTTGGAGGACGTCTGCTGCTGCGTGCCCGACTTGAACCTCCACTTGCCGACTACTGAGTACGCGAAGCACTCGCTCTACGCACTCTTCGACGGCCACTGCGGCATTCGGGTATGCTATATGATCCTTGGTTGGGTTGTGGTGTGTTCATGAACTCACTTCCATGATTCATGTTGTAGGCCGCCAAGTGCCTGGATGAAAAGCTTTTGAGCTACCTGTGCGAGCACGAATCTTTCACGACGAATGACGCGCGCCCGGCTTTCATCGACGCATTTAAGCGTATCGACGACGAATTCCTCACGCGAGCGACTTCTGAGGTACGGGTCGAGGTGGCGTTTTCTGGCCGGATGATGCTCCACAACTGACTGAATCATACGTTTGTTCTCTTGCTTTGCGTAGCTCGTTAGTGATGGAAGTACTGCTGCCGTCGTGCTCATTCGAGGCAACAAGTTGCTCACCGCTAACGTGGGGGACAGTCGTGCAGTCGTCAGCATCAACGGAGTGGCGCTGGACGTAATCGAGGAGCAAACGCCTGGTCGTCCAGACGAACGCGAGCGCATTGAACAGCTCGGTGGTTGGGTTAAAGAAGAACGGGAACTGCAGATGTCGAAGCTGCATTCCATGGACCTAAGCGACCCGTGGATCAAGCAGAAGGCCGAGAGGGTGGTGCGCTGGGTGAACGTCTACCGCGTGAACGGCGAGCTGGCTGTGTCGCGAGCCATTGGCGATATGGAATACAAGGGCAAGGCTCTGACGGACTACCAGTTTTGGGCCTTCCCCGAGGGCCACGACCGCCAGTTCCACGGCGACCTCGTCATCTGCGATCCAGAATTCAAGGCACGCACGCATGCAGAGTTTGTCACTGTTGGAAATCCAAAAGCTAACCTTCGTGTTTATTTACAGGAAATCGAGATCACCCCTGAGGTGAAGTTCCTCATCCTCGCCTGCGACGGCCTGTGGGACACGATCACGAGCCAAGAGGCAGTGAATCACGTCAAGGAGAAGCTCAGCGAAGGGTACTCCAACAGCCAGATCAGCCACTCGCTGGCTGACCTCGCGATCCGCTCGGGGTCATCAGACAACGTGTCGGTGATCGTTGTCATCTTGCACCAATAGTCCCATCGGACTGCATCCAGCTCCAACGAGCGGATACATTTGTGCGTATTCTCTTCTGATAGACATGGACACCATGCTAACATAACCTTGCTGCAAAATATTTAAGCGATTATCTCGTGCGGGTGGCCTTCATCGAACAGTCTGCTACTAGTATCCCACTCTCTAGTTCACAGCCTTGATGATGTCCTCCACGATGCGCTTGAACGCAGGAGCCGCATACGAGTTCGGGTACTCCTCCAGGAACGACACGCCCTCTTCACACGCCGTCGTCATCTTGTCGTCGAGTGGCAGGCGGCCTAGGAACGGCACGTTGAACGCCTTGGCCATGCCCTCGCCACCTTCGGCAGCACGAGGGAAAACCTGCATCTGCACCGCATAGTCCACGAGCTCAGGGGCCTTCTCCTTGAGAATCTGTAATATGAAACAGCAGAGACTGCGGTCAGCACACGAAAACAAACACACAACAAGGTCCACTTTGGTTACGCACCGCCATGAAGTCGGTGGTCTTGTCCGTGCCATCAGGGCTCACAAACTTGACTTCATCAAATCCGCGCTGCAGGCCGCTCATGTTCTCGACCACGCCCAACACGTTGATCTTGGTCTTTCGGCAGAAGTTGAGCTCCTTGCGGACGTCGCTGAGCGCGACTTCCTGTGGCGTAGTGACGACCACGGCGCCGTCCAGGCCGGCTTCTTTCATGTACTGCGTTGAGAACAGTGAATGCGTTAGTGCCAGGGTCTCATACAGATATAGATCTAGCAGCCAGCTTACCTGCACGATGCTGATGTGCTCATCCGACGTGCCTGGCGGCGTGTCGATGATCAGGTAGTCGAGGTCTCCCCACTGGACGTCCACGAGGAACTGCTTGATGATGCCGCTCTTCTTCGGGCCTCGCCAGATGATGGCGTCGTCGGCGTTCGGCAGCATGAAGCCGATGGACATGACGCCCAAGTTGTCGTCCACGTACACCGGCGACCAGCCAGCAGCGCTCTGGTGGACTTCGTGGCCGAGCAGACCGAGCATGCGCGGCACACTTGGGCCCGTGATATCCACGTCCAAAAGACCGACCTGGAAGCCCTGACCGGCCAGCGCAAAGGCGAGCTGACACGCGACCGTGCTCTTGCCCACGCCGCCCTTGCCCGACAGTACAAGCAGCTTGTGCTTAACGTTCGCAAGACGCTGACTCACATCCGACACCGCTACACGCCACATCAGAGTGAGCTACTGCATGAAACGGACACACACACACTGTTATCCAACACGAAGCTCACCTGGATCAGGCTTGCGCGCTTCACCCGACGCGCAGAGGTTCTGGTTGGGGCAGCCGGCGCAGCCCGAAGCCTTGCCGGCAAGATCCGATTCCACACCCACGCAGCCTGCAGCCACACAAAGTCAGTCTCTCCCTCACTAGTACCAACAACAGTGCCTTTTAATAGATTCACGCACCGTCGTTGGCGTCCTGCGGGACGGAGTTCTGCATGGCGTCGCTCATAGTGCGTTGAGTCGTCGTCTCTCGATCGCTTTTGCGCCTTTCGATCCCAACAGCTCCAGCCAAAAGCGAAGATGGCGAGATGATGCAATCGAAGACCAACACTCTTCCTTAACCTTTGTCCTCTCCCACCCACCACCCACCACCCTCTAGGTTTTTCAATTGTCCAAATGGGTAATTGGGTAATTCCCTGTTTCTAAACGGCTTATTCGACCCGGGTCGGGTTTGCACTTCGTCTTCTTTTCACTTTGCAAACCCGACGTTTGAATTCCTGGTATCTTCCCGCCAGTAGAGCAACCCACGGGCCGAGACTTGTGGTGTGGCACTGGTGTGGCGGGTGGGTCCAACGGGTTTCTGCCTGTCTGAGCCTGAGCCTGGTGAGCTGCTCGCCTTCCGGTCCGCAGCCTGCAGGTCGTTCGTTAGCTTCGTGGTCTAGTGTGGAAGTAAGTGGGTCTCTCGCGCCTTCCTTCCCTTCATTGCGTGCGATCTGTGGCCACCCCAAGCCTTCGCCGCCGCCTCTCCACCTCTCCGTCCTCCTCTGTCTTCCTCCGCCTTCCCTCTCACCATGGACGCCGCGTGGCAGCCGCAGCCGGCGCTGCTCGCTGAGGTCGTGGCGCTGCTGCAGATGTGCTCCGTGCCCGACACGGCCGTGCAGCGCCGCGGCTACGAGCAGCTCCAGCACTACCAGCGCGACCTGCAGTTCAACCTCTACCTCGTGCACATGCTGTGCGCCGCCGACTTCGACGTGGGCGTGCGCCAGCTCGCAGGACTGCTGCTCAAGGGCAACATCAAGGCCGCCAACGTCGGCGCCGCCGGCAAGACGCCCGCCGAGATGGAGATGCTGGCACTCATCCGCGCCAAGACGCTGCTCGTGCTGGCCGACGACATCCACGCCATCCGCTCCACCGCCGGATCCATCGTCACCACGTTCGTGTCGCAGTACACGTTCCTGGACGAGTGGCCGGAGCTCATGCCGGCGCTGTACTCGTACCTGGACCAGCAGCAGAACCTCAACGCCGTGGCTGGTGCGTTTGGCGCGCTCGTCAAGGTCTGCGAGGACTCGGCCTCCAAGCTCGAGCACTCGCCGGGGCGTCCGCTGAACGTGCTGATCCCGAAGCTGCTGCAGTACTTCCAGCACCCGAAGGCCGAGTTCCGCCGCGACGCGCTCGACTGTATCAACAACGTGCTGATCTACTTGCCAGTGGGTCTCGTGGTCGAGATGAACACGTTCCTGCAGGGCATTTCGCTGCTGACGCAGGACCCGTCGCCTGAAGTGCGCAAGCTCGTGTGTAAGAGCATCGTGCTGCTGCTGGAGGTCGGTGTGCAGTACCTGCTGCCGCACTTGGAGAGCATCATCGAGTTCATCCTGCGCGCCAGTCAGGACCAGGACGAGGACGTTGCTATCGAAGCTATCGAGTTCTTCGCGGCGTTCTGCGACGTACCGCAGTTCGACCAGATCAAGAGCCACCTGCAGCCGTACTTGGGCCAGATCGTGCCGCTGCTCTTTGACCGCATGGTCTACAGCGAGGAGGAGATCGCCAAGTTCGAAGCTGAGGAGCAGAACCAGGGTGAGAACGTACCGGACCGACCGGAGGACATCAAGCCGATCTTCCACCACAAGAGCTCGGGCGGCGTCTCGCACCGCCACAACGAAGAGGAAGGCGAGAGCGAGGGCGACGACGATGACGACGACGACGATGAGGACGACGACTCGCTGCTGGAGTGGAACCTGCGTCGCTGCTCGGCTGCCAGTCTCGACAACCTGGCCAACGGCTACGGCAACGAGATCCTGCCGACGCTGCTGCCGCTGCTGCAGGACCGCCTGGCACGCACGGAGCCGTGGACGCTCGTGGAGAGCGGCATCCTCGCGCTTGGCGCCATTGCCGATGGCTGCTACACGGGCATCACGCCGCACCTGCCACAACTTTTCCCTTTCCTGATGCAGAAGATGGACGATCCGACGCCGCTGATCCGAAGCATCACGTGCTGGACGTTGAGTCGGTACGCGACGTGGGCGGTCGAGCAGGGTGACCACGATACGCTGCTGCGTCCGCTCGTCGAGTCGATGCTGCGTCGCATCTTGGACCCACACAAGAAGGTCCAGGAGGCCGCGTGCTCGGCGTTCTGCACGCTGGAAGAGGAGGCGCGCGAGGAGCTCGCGCCGTACCTGTCGGCGATCCTGCAGAACCTGATGTTCGCCTTTGGCAAGTACCAGGCCAAGAACCTGCTGATCCTGTACGACGCCATTGGCACGCTCGCCGACTCGGTTGGCGAGAGCCTGAACGACCCGGAGCTCATCAACATCCTGATGCCGCCGCTTATCAACAAGTGGAACACGCTGAGCGACGAGAACCGTGAGATTCTGCCGCTGTTTGAGTGCATGGCGTCGGTTTCGCAGGCGCTGGGCAACGGCTTCCAGGAGTTTGCGATGACGGTGTACGTGCGTTCGCTGCGCATCGTGGAGAAGGAGCTTCTTAACGACGCGCTGTACGAGCAGAGCCCAACGGAGTGCGAAGAGGGCGACCCGGAGTTCATCGTGTGCGCGCTCGACCTCATCTCGGGAATGCTCGAGGGTCTGCGTCAGAACAGCCCTGGCCTCGTGGCCAACTCGAACGTGCTCAACCTGCTCATGGCGTGCATCAAGCACGACGTGTTGGACGTGCGTCAGAGCGCCATGGGCGTCGTGGGTGATCTCGCCAAATACGCGCCGGAGATCCTGCTGCCAGGTCTGCGCGAGATGCTGCCGGTGCTTATCGACAACATCGATCCGGACATGCCGACCGTCTGCAACAACGCGAGCTGGTCGATTGGTGAGATCGCCATCAAGATCGGCGCGGAGATGGAGCCGTACGTTGAGAGCTGCCTCGGACCGCTGGTCAACATGATCAACCGCCCCAAGCTGCCGCGCAACCTCATTGAGAACTGCGCGATCACGCTCGGCCGCCTCGGTATGGTCTGTCCAGCCGCTGTGGCACCACACCTTGGTGAGTTTGCCAAGCGCTGGTGCCGAGCGCTGGCCCACGTGCGGTCGCCGGACGAGAAGGAGCACTGCTTCCTGGGTCTGTGCTACATGGTCAAGGTGAACCCGAATGGCATCGTGCCCGACTTCATGTACATGTGTGGAGCCATCGCGTCGCTTGAAGGCGCGAACGTCCAGAACGCCGAGCTCAAGGAGATGCTGTACCAGATCGTGCACGGCTTCAAGGCGAGTCTAGGCGACAACTGGCCAAAGTACTTTGCGAGCTTCCCGGAGCCGCTACGCAACTTCCTGGTTTCGCGCTTCAACGTGTAAGTGGCTGCCAAGGGGAAGACATGGAAGATAACGGAGACCGTCGCAAGGGCTTCTGCTGCTCGAAGGCAGAGGCTCGCGACAGCGTCAGGGAACAGAAGAGAGCATGCAAGAGCAAGCAAGTAGTTAGTAGCAGTAGTCACCAAGTAAGTGAATTGTAGGCGTCGAGGGTCGTAAGTAGATAGTAGGAGTAAGTAGCAGTAGGGGTAGCACGTAGCAGTAGGACGACAGCCGATTAAGAACCAAGCGCCATCCTGACCAAGGAGACTAAGTCGCATTCAACTCATCAAGTCGTTTACTCGCTCCGTATCCACACACTGTCTTGCATCCACGTAGGTATACTGCAATTGTACTGCAACTACGAGTACACGTCCTCCTGCCAACCTTCTTCCCGTCAGTCCTCCGTGTTCATATCGTGAAGTCTCCGTTCGCAGCCCGTCATTTCCTGTAGCTTTTCGTCTCGTTTCACTCCTTGTCGCTGCTGTTGGTTGCCAGCGGCAGCTCGATTGCCGTCGCCAAGAAGACGCGGACTCGGTGCCTTCGCGTCGAATTTGAAGTCTTCCGACAGAAACTCCTGCCATATCCGTGGTGTCGTGAGACCTTTGGGAGTCACGAGCGACCTGCTGCGGCTCCGCGAGCCACTCGTAGAGCTCATATCCAATCCCAGGGGAGATGTCAGCGGCCCCCCGGAGGCCGGCGACGGCAGCAGCGGCGACGGCAAGTCGTTCAGCCCGGAAAAAGGCAGCGGCTGCTTGTCTTCGTTGGCGAGAAAGTCGAGAAATGTCGGGCTCAGCATGCCGCTGCTACTGCCTCCGAAACTCGGTGTCATGACAAAGCGGCCGCGCATGCTGCCTGGGAAGATACCTGGCGAGTCAAGCAGACTGCTCGTGGCTTTGCCTGTGGAGTATCCGATTGATGAGAAATGGAAAACGGATGGCCAAATAATTAGGAATACAAAACGACCACGCACCTTTGGTGGACGGAGGCGGCACTTGGATCGGCGGAGGGGGAGCGATTCGACTGCTAAGCCCGGAATGCGGCGGTGGCCGTGCGTACGGATTGCCGGCTCTCGCTGCTGGCGCTGATTTAGGCAGCAGCGAGGCCGACGTCGTCATCATCGTGGCGGCAGTTGGCATTGAACTGCTCTGTGGCTGTGGTGGGTGCTTGAGTCCACCCACCATTTCGATACTGAACACGTCGTCTACGAGCTGTTCGTACCTCAGACGCACGTCTTTCGCGGTCTTGCCAGGTAACGTCGCTGCGATCTTAGGCCACGAGTACGGCTTGACCGTCTGCCACGACGCCAGCGCCGTCTCGAGAACTTTGTCTTCCTGGAACGACCACACTTTGGGCTTGCGGCCTCCGCCTCCACCACTGGATGACGCGCTTGGCTTCTTTGCTGCAACAACTGGCTGCGCGTCACCCTGTTTGACAAATGCATGGGCGTTCATGGCGTTCGCAACAGACAACGCGGCGGCACTGAGAGGACTGGGCGTGGTCTTGGCTCTGCTGGCAGCCATCTTGGCTTTGGTCGCAGACGCCACTGACTTCGTCTCATTCGCACCTATGCTGTGGTTGGGACCATTGAGGTCGTTCTGGTTGTTTTGGTTCTCACGACTCGCAGTGAGCGGGTACTGCAACGGGTCGAGTCCGTGTGCCAATAGCGGAGACCGTCCCATACGACTGAGCTGCAGAAGACGGATCTGCTGCTGCTGGGCCGTCTGAGTCTGCTGCTGCTGGAGCTGATGGAGATGCATAAGATGCTGCAGATACCGACGCCCGTGTAGCCGCACTTCGTCCAATGATCGCGTGTGCACCACCGCCGCAATCTTCCTCCATTCGTCGCCGCTTTGCTCACCTCCGTAGGTCTCCAGTGCTTGCATGAACCGCGCGTGCTCCTCCTGGTTCCACTGAGACTCAGCCGCGTCCCGCGGACTCGCCATCGTCTCATCTTCATCCAACGCCTCGGCTTCTTGCTTCACCACTGCCATAGCAACGTCAGTGGCCGTCATATACGAAGCCTCACGCCCAGCTCGGCCATCTGCATGTGTCTGGTCGTTGTCCATTGGATCTGCAGCGCGTCCACTTGAGCAAGGGCTGCATCTAAGTGAGACCGTCACGTTGCTACAGCCGACCTCTCAAGATCTTTCTCACAAAGGATATGATTTTAGAAGATGTGGTGTCGATACAAATGTTCGGGAAGGCGTTGGAATATAAGTCGATTATAGATTCATAGAGGTAGTTTGACAAATCTCCAGATTTTTGACAGCAAGAGTCGCGACCTTTTAGCCAGACTAGGATTCGGAGGTTGCGTGAAGGTTGTGTGAAGGTACCGCGAAGGCACCAAATGTAGCCATCTGACGTCTACGCCACTCCAAGCAGCCTCTGAAGCTGGCGTGAGTCCTCTGGGTCAGCGAGCACGAACGGAATGGCGATCTGCTGCCAATGCGGATGGCGATCCGACCAACCGAAGCCACGGCCTTGCAGTTTGGAGCTGCCAGCCACGCAGCGCTGGTCGAAGCCACGGCTGCATCTGTCGCTCGGATCGACGAGCACCACTCCGAGGGCTCCAGCCTGTTGGGCGTGGAGCACTTTGGTCAGGAACGGCACCTCACCACGAGTGATCAAAACCACGCGGTTGTGGGCTTCAGCAGCGTTGCGAAGAGGTTCGTGTGCGTCGATCGGATCGGCGGCTACGAGTTCGGAGGAGACGTGGAAGCTGCGCGGACTGAAGTGGCCGCGCCACACGGCCAAGTGGGACTCGGACGTGGCCCCGGGCGCCGCGACCACCACTTTCTCGTACAAATCCGATACAATCACCCGCGGCAGAGAGCTCTCAGTGTTGGTGGCCTCAGGTGAGACCAGGTTCACAGTAGCCGTGTATTCTGGATCCCCTCGGCCGCGGATCGTGGGAACGATCCTTGATTTACTGAACTCGGCCTCGCTGCGTGGTGTGAGCGTCGCGCTTGTGTCGCTCCAGGGGCTTGAACCAATCGTATTCACTGCCGCGACTCGGATCTGGACGCGTTGCGCTGGGATCTGGCCACACACATTTGTTGTGAGCCAGGTCTCACGGCTGTCACGCAAGCGCTTCACTTCATCGCCGTCTGGGATCGTCACGAGTCTGTCTTCGTCGCTCAGCTGAAGTGGATTGTCTTGCAAAGTGAGATAGACGAGTGGTGCGTGCATTGGGCGCATGGCAAACACGTACGACGTGATGGGGCGGCCGCCGTTGTCTACTGGAGCCAACCAGCGCAGTTGCACACACGTATTGGAATAGTTCAACGCCGTCACGACGCCCAAGACTCGGTCAGGGACAGAACACGGCGCCGTCCTCACGCTGTAGGTGCGTTCACTGTCGACGCCCATCGTATCAGCCACGAAGATCCGCACGCTGAACGAGTAGAGTGTGTCTGCCGCCAGCCCGGAGATCACACCTTCAATGTCTTTGCCATCGAAAGCGTCGCCAAACAGTGTCGTGGGCATGCCGCTGCGTACGAGATGTTTGTGCGTGAAGTTGACAGCGCCAGTTGCGTCTCCGTCCTCGAGGTTTTCTGTGGTATCTACCTCGCGCCTCCAGCGCACTTCGTATCCAAACATAGTGATGTCATTCTTCGGACGCTCGTACAAATCCTGCCAGCGCAGTGTGACTGTGTGACGCGTCGTGTTCATGACGACGGGCGGAAGTGGGACAGGCAGCGTCAGCGACTGGATGTGCCACGCCCAGCGGCGGTCGTCTTGCCACTGCTTAAGCCGCTCGCGTCTGGACATCGGCACCGCGTGGTCGCTGGCTGAGTCCGTGCTGACCATCTCACGGCGCTTACGGAGCTTGGTCTCCTTCGGCCACTGCAGGAAGTTGGACCACAGCACGTCGTCTGGTTCCGGACGCCGCATCATCGATGTGTCGAACGCTGGAGACTGAAGATCCAGTAGAATCGACTTGGCGACGCTGCTCACGAGCGCGTCGACGCGAAGAGACTCGGTCACGTGGTTGAGATTCGACGCATCCACGTAGCAGAACCGAAGCACGCGTGACGCGCCAGACAAAACTGCGAAGTACTTGCCGCCTGGCACGAACAGTGTTTGGTGGGGACTCAGCACATCGCTGGATGCTGGCGTCACATCGTCGACCAACGAGTACCCGCTTAGCCCTCCAAACAAACTAAAAGGTGGAATAGCTGCGGCCGAGTCAGCTGAGATACTGACTTCGCTGTAGCCATCAGCCGCACCGACTGGTAGCTCGAACGGCATGAGATGTCCGTCGTAGAGACTGTAGTCGACGGCGTTGGTGAGTGGCACCAGCAGCGTGTGGAATCCAAACGGACACGTCACTTGGCCTGGTGATGGTGCTGAGCTGGCTGATTCGGAGACCGTCAGTAGCGCCGCGTGAAGAGCCGAAGCCTCCGAGGCGTTGGTGCGTGGAAGGTAGCTGTTGATGGCGGCCAGAGGCACCTTAAACTGGTCCAAAAGCAGCTTACACTCGTCGCCTTCCATCAGCAACGGCGCAACACGGCGGTTGGGTACGAAGCAAACTCGGAGGAATTGCTGCAGCTCGTTATTGTTGAGTCCAACAGAGCTGATGGACGCGTCCATCGGCTGATCTGCTGGCGGCTGCAGTACGAGGGGCACTTGGGGTGCTGCGTGGGTCTCGAAGAAGGTCTGGTAGTCGAGTTCTTGGGCGTTGCGCACCTCCATTGGCTGCCCTGTCGTCTTCGGTTTTGATTGTTGGAGGGCCGTCCACAGTGTGCGCTGCTGCATTCGCACGTAGCGCACGTAGCGCACGCGGTGGCAGTAGACCACATCACGCTGCAGTAGCTCCTCGTCTTCGTCACTACGCGCCTCATCCGTCTGTGAGTCGATGTTGTCAGCTGAGAAAGTGCGGATGCGGCTGTGGACGACACCACTGATGCCTCGCAGGCGGCACTGGGCGGCGGCCTGCTGCAGGTCGAGATCCACGGCGTCCTGCACGGTGTCTTCCACAGGCAACGCGAGCAGCTCCGCCAGCAGCAGATCCACACGCGCGTCACGCGAGACGCCACCGCCATTGACTGTGGTAGCAGCGACTGCGAGGCACGCGCTCGCAGTGAGAAGCGGCCACAGCACCAGCGTCGCTCGCATTATTTGAGTTGATGAGCAGGTTGAGAATGGATACGCGACTCCAAAAGATCGAAGAATCTCGTCAAGGGACCTTTGCAAATGCATACAATAATTGACCAAGGATATCCATGACTAGAGGAGCCTTCTGTTGAGGCTGATTGCAAATGAAAGTCTCGACTGACTGGCAGAAACACTTCAACATGTGGCGACGGGGGAGGTCTGTTTGTTTGCGAGATCCTTTGCGCATAAGTCGCTTTTGGAGTGTTCTTACCAGAGCCCCTCCCCACGCAGCCATCAAAGAGGTTAACACCAGCGTGTTGGTGTGTGGATAGTGGATAGTGTGTGACGGTGTTATGGTCCTCCAAGCCCTCGCAACATGTCCAGCGCGTGCTAATGGATTCGGGAATCCATTCCCCAAGCCACTTGGAGATTCACGGGAACCCATCCAGGCCTTGAAGCTCATGCTGTGTCCCAGTTACTTAGTGTGGTACCGTAGAACCATGGACACTGCGGCAACTGGCGGCATGGTGGTGGCGTCTGCGACGTGCGCAGCCCAACGTTGCGTTCTTGAGTCGACCAAGATGCCGAAAAGACGCACACCTGGCTCATCCCCCACGCTTCCACTGGCCCCACGCCGCCGCAGAATCTTCGCCTCGAGAAACGAATGGAGCCATTTCACGGTGGAAGGAAACTACCTTATTGATCTGATTGGCTGCCTACTCATGTATAGTGCATTTTGATTGGCTGATCTGAGCAGCGCCTCATCTTTACTGAATATTGGCTTCGTCTCACCTTGTTTTGGTACGAACCCATCGCACAGTTACTCACCGCGAGCAGCTCCGCTTCTCAAGTTCTCGCGGCTGGGACGGCGTTGCCGCTGGCTGTCAGCTGGTCGGGGCAAGCGGTGCATGCTGCCGGAGGAGTTCTCTCTGTGTTGGTTCTGCCTCTGCCTGCTCAGTACAGGACACCAAGCGCGGAGTGAGGAGGTCTGAGCAGGGCGGAGGGCGTCGCGCAGACACACACATACCAGCACCAAGCCACCGACAGGCAGCAGGCAAGAGGCGTGGTGGCAGATCGATCTGCCAACTGACTGACTGCACCGTCAAACACTTTCTGGATCCGCTCAAAGAAGAAGAAGAGACGACTGGAGCCGAGTCGAGTCAGCACGGTCTCGTGCGCTGTATTGTTCGTAAGTACCTCCAGAACGCAACAGGAGCTTCTTTTGACGGCACGACTCGACACGCATGGGGCTACTAGTGCTCGCGGGCGTGGCGGCGCTGGTGCTGACGCTGTTGGCGCTGGTGACCATCGCGATCGTGCAGCTCGTGATGCTCGTGACGCTGCGCAACACGCTGCTGGCGCTGGCGGTCGTGGGCTTGTACTGGTTCGTGGACTCGCGGCGGCGCCAAGTCGCCAAGGGTTTCTACTCGTGCACTGAGGTGCCGGGCAGTGGGAAGCCAGCAGTGCAGGCCAAAACACCACCAACGAGGCCAACGAATGAAGAACGGAAGGATGCGAAACCATCGCGAACAAGCGACGTGAAGGAAGAGACGAGCGCCACTGTGGAGAAGAAAGATGATGCGAAGAACACCAACGAATGTGAGATCACACCCACACGAGATCCACTGTCGTCGGAAGAAGCCCGTGCATCTGACGATGTCGAGGCGGCCGCAGGAGTGGAGTCAGAGGCGACGCCTCTGTCGAGTGGCAGTGATGGAGCCGACTCCAGTAGCGACGAAGTGAAGGTGGCTGCAGCCGCAGCGACCTCGTCTCCGTCGTCGTCGGCGTCCACGTCTCCGCGCTCTGGCATGCAGCTGCCTGGTCTGCGCCGCCACCAGTGGAAGTTCCCGTCGCAAAGCATGCCGTTGAAGCCCAAGGGCGAGGCTCTGCTTCACCACGGATGGCGGTCTACAAGCGGGTCTGCATCTAATTCACCACGCCGACCAGAGTTGTACGGCTCACCTCGGTCCGTCGCGGCGGAGCAGAAGCTCATGAAGACGGCGCTCGAGTCGGACGGCTATTTCATTGGCGACTTCCGCGTACCTCCGCCTCCGCCGCTTCCCAAGAGATCACAGTCACTGGGCACGAGGACGAAGTCCGCGACAGCAAGCACGAATGCAAACAACACGGCGACGTACACGACCCATACACAGCGCAAGGCGACAGCGTCGCGGGCCGTATGAAGGCCGCTCCGTTTTTCATAAGTTATTATCCAGTTCGTTGGTCATTTCAGAGATCTGTAAAACACTCAAAACAAAGCCTTTGCTTGTCGATGGAAAACCGCTGTAGTCATTCCTCTTCTGTCATATAGGTCTCCGCTGGGACGCAGTCTGCTTCGATATGAGCTGCACGTATTCCCACTGTGCGGTCGGCTCTGTGATGCCCAGTGCTCGCGCCTCTTTGTAGATGGACGCCATGGAGGTCGCTGGCGGTACTGCAAGTCTCCGCTCATGCTGTTGCAGTGTCTGTTGTCGATCCAAAAGCCTTGACTGTCCTGCTGCTCTTCGTTGACCAGCTCCGTCGTCAGTTGCGGCGTCAGACTCAGACTCTTCTGTCACACTCTCACTGGCCTGGTCGCGTCTGGTCTTCTGGTTTGCCCGACTCGCGTCTCGTGCCTGCGCTTCCTCTTCGATCGCGGCCAAGAACGAAAGCTGCCTTCTGGCGATCGCTTCGTTCTCCTTCTCTTCTTCAGTCCGACGTCTGTCGTCCCGAGCTGTGCTTCGATGGGCCTCTCGGTCAGATGATGGCGGTGTGAATGGCGATGAGAACGCTGAACACGACGAGTCGCCTTCCGCACGCAGTAGCGACATGGTCTTCAGCGACGATGCTGACACATCGCCACTGCTGGTGCTAGACGGCTGGTCGTTCTCTTTGTCGTCTTTCTCCTCTTCATCCTCGTGGTCAGACGCAGCGAACCGCAGAGACGCGAACGACGGTGTGAGGACGTCGTCCGGGTGCTCCGCGATGGACGAGAGCGACGGCGTCGGCGACAGGAAGCTCGGGCCTGAGCCGATTATCGGTGGGTTTCTATTAGCTGCGGCGGCGGGCGTTACAGGCAGCGACGTGTCGTGATCGTGCATCTCGATGGTCTGCGCGCGTTTCTTCTCAGCAGTATCAACCGGAATGGGCGACAAGTCGATGGAGCCGAAGCTCAGCCGCGTCGCCACCACAGGCGTCAGCGGATCTCTAGCGGGAGTCGCTGCTGCTGTGCTTCTGACAGGCGTCTTCATCATCATCGACGCCTCTGACCGACTTATCGGCGTCTTCGTTGAGCTGCCGCTACTGCTGCTGTTGCTGTGGCTGCTGGCCGTCGACCGCCGTCGTAACTTGAGCTTGCTGGCTGGGATCGGCAGCCTACGCAGCTTGTGCTGACGCTCGCGCAGTCGCTCCTCACACAGCTGCACAGTCTCCACGCAGCGTCGATGCAGCTCCCGCCACCGCGTCGCCTCGGGCGCTCGCCAGCGCGTGTACTCTGCATACAGTGATGCTCCTGCGTGTTGCTGCTGCTGTGGCATTTGCATTTGCATTTGCACTTGCATTTGCTCGCGTTCAATCACAGAGGCGGGTGTGCGCAGGACTTGGTACTGCGTCTCGTCTTCAAAGAACCCAGGAGTCCGACCGCCGGTGCTGGGTGGCGTGCACGCGCGCTGCTGGCTGCTACTGCTGCCTTCGCTCCAGCGCCTTCGCCGCCGTCGCCTGTGGGTCTGAGTCTGGATCTGGTCGGGCGTGCGGTGGGTATACACCACGCACGAAGCTCTTGTTGGCGTCGGCGTTGGTGTTGGCGGTCGTTTCTGATGCGGCAGCGGCGAGAACTCCCGCGGCAGCAGCGTGGCCAGCGCGTCGATGCTCCAGCGCAACGTCACGGGCGCCGCTTCGCCGAACGCACCGTCGCATGCTTCCGCACACTGGCAACCGCCGGCGTTGTCACCACCTCTATCGCTGTCACTCTCACTGTTGTTGTCGCTCTGGCTCTGACTCTGACTCGCCCAGTCAAAGTCGCTGCCGTTGGCGGTGCGGCTATACTGGGCGTCGGACTCGTCGTCGCTGTCGCCCAACTGCCGCATCGTCGCGGCGAAGTCCGGAAACGGATCGCGGCCGCTGCGCCGCGCATCGAACGGATGCCCTGGCATGAGGCCGAGGATATGCAGCGGCGCAGTCACTACGTGGGAGGAGCTACAGCCGCAGCGACAGAGGAGGAGAAGACAAGCGCTGCTTTACGCAGGCCGCGATAATGCGTCGGGCGTAACGGGCGAAGCCACTTTAGCTGTTTGAATGGCAGTTCCCGCCAAACTCCACCATACAAAATGCAAGTGAGTTAAATATCGACTTGGACAGGGACACCCATCCGGATGTCATTATAAAGAGGTAAGAGTGAATGATACAGTGACATTGGCGACCAAAATGGGTTGTTGAAGCGACTAGAAGCTCAGGCCGCCGACCGTGATGATGCAGTACATGGAGCGGTTGTGGTCCTTGTGCTTGTCGCTGGGCCATTTAACCACGTGTGCGCCTATCATCATCATCATCATATCCACATCGTCAGTCCCTTCGTAGTTTCGCTATCTGCTCGCTGTCATACTGGCCACCTACCGTCGCTGACTGTGTCCCAGTGGCAGGAGATCGCGGCGTGCACGCCTGCGCCGTTCTTCTGCATGATCAGACAGCTCACGATGTACTTGAGTGGCTTGCGCAGCTCCGCGAGCCCGCGCATGATGGCCTCGCAGATGGTGTCGACCCACTGCGCCACGCGCGACTCGTCGTAGACCTCGTCCTTAAGACAGCTCTCGATGCTCGAGACGATGATGCGGTCCACTTCCTCCGCCACGAACGCCAGCTCCTCAGACGACTGCAGCTCATCCGCCATGGTGCTTCTTCTTGTGGGTATGCGTCTGAGCTTGACAACGTGATAGAGAGGCTGCTTCTCCAGGTAATGAATGACACGAAGCGTCGCCTAGGAATGACGCGAACCGACGCCGTCAAATCCGTAGAAATGGACATGACGAAGCGACTTCCGTAGTATGAGATGAGAGACTATGTACATTATGTGTGAATATCTGTGTAGATTGCTCAGTCGGCATGCGCGACGGCGGGCTGCGAGGGGTTGTTGTTGAGCAGCCAGTGGCCGAGCCACTTGACGGCCTCCAAGCCCGCGGGCTTTTCGCGACAGAGCTCCGTGAGCCCCTTGGCCACGACGTCCAGCAGCAGATTCTCGTCGGCAGGTGTGCGACTGGCGTTCCAGGTCGTCAGCCCCACAGGCGCACGCGTGAGATAGGCGGTCGCGGCTTGGAGCGAGACGATGGGCTCTGGGTATTTGATGCCAGGCAGTGACGACGAGAGCTGGTACGCCGACAGCTCACTGAGCCCTGCCTGCACGGCGTCGCTGCCTGTGAAGTAGGCGTCTTCTACCAGCTCCAGCGAGTCCACAAGCGTCACGTAGCCTTCCAGAGTGCGGAGGATCCCTGCATGTTGGAGCTCGGACCGTGAAAAAACGCGCGTGAACTTGAGCGGCACGTTGGCGCCGTCGCTCGGCTGGTAGATCACGATCGCGATGCCGACGGCGTCCACGTCAAAGAGCCGAACCTCAAACTCCTCACCTAGGAACACGCGTCGCGCCTTGTAGTGGCAGCCGCTGTACTGCGCGTCCATTGCCGTTGGCTATACGCGTCGATTTGCCGGAAGCGAAAAAGTCGGAATGCGGATTTTATCGCAGGACAAACTAAGCAGGCGACGCGTCGAGTCCGGCGTGGCGCTATTTTAGGAACCGCTGTGTTGCTTCGGCCCATTGACTTGGTCTCATCATCTTCTTGAGTGATTCGCATCGCTGGTGGATGACGGAGACGCCAACATGGCGGACCATGACTCCCACAAGTGCGCGTTCACGGTGCAGATCGACGTGGCGCTGGAGGACCAGGCGTTCCACGCACCCAGCTTCCGCTTCCGCTTCCTTGACGCCAAGAAACAGACGCCGGTCGTTGGTGCTGCGGGCTGGACGGCGATAGACCGTGAGACGCCGGGGAGCTGGCGATTCGAAGCGGTCATTCCAGACGTGCTGGTCACAGAGGCACTTGCGAGTGCCATTGACTCGGACCCGATCGTAGCATTCGTGCTGTCGGACCAAGCGACTGCTCCCTCAATTGGAGGAGCTCCCGCAGCGACGGGCAAGGGTGCAGACCCAAAGGCGAAGGCTGCAAATCTAACTCCAGCAGTTCCTGAAGTCACCATCAACAACAGCATCAGCATCAGCGACAGCGGTGTTAAGAAGCCAACCAGCGGACGCGGACGACTGATCGCTGACTGGTTTGAGCTGGACGCGAGTGCTTTGCTGGGTGGCGATTGCTTGCAACTGGAGCAGACTTGGCGAGGCTCCAGCTCAGGCGAGCAAGAGACGCAGGCGATCCACGAGGATGACGATATGCAGAGCATCTTCGCGCAACTGAAGAAGGCAACGTCAAAATCCGAGCAGCAACGCAACGCGGGTCGCAGCTGCTTCACTCAGCACTCGGGCATTCGCTTCGTCACGGTTCGCATCAGCGTCGACCAGCCACTGCTTTCCCCGTCGCTTCGCAAGACGCTGAATCCACTCACGATCACGGTTGGCACTGCGCGACGGCTTCCCGGCGTGAGCCAGACGCGGACTGTTGGCACCGGACAGAGCCCTCACAGTCCTCTGGCAAAGAGCTGTCGACCAGTGTTCGCGCTGTGGCGATTCTTCCCCGACAAGACGCTGTACAGCCATCCACGCGATCGACTCGTGCTCACACCTGGACGAGCGCACGCTGAGACGGTCGACTGGCAACACACGACGACGTTTTTGTGTGGACGCTGCGACCCAGCGGAGTTGTACGACGCGATTTACGCATCAGCACTGACTGTGGAGATCCATGACCGCGACTTGTTCCAAGTTGAGGCGCTGCACAAGCTGCAGCTCAAGTGGGAGTCGCTCTTCATTACTGGCATTGATCCGACACGACCAGTTTCCAGCTGTGTAGACGGTCTGACTTCGCCGTCCATGAATGGGTCACGTCACGCGACGCCACGAAGCCACGCAAACCAACAACAAGCCAAACCGTTAGAGGCTTTCGCTGTCGATGAGATCGCCAAGCACGACTGGCACTCGCTGCTGAGTCGTTCTGGTGAGACCTTCGCTTTTGGATCAGCCACGTTCCGTCTGGACGAGCTGCTTCTCAAGGCAAAAGCTCTCGTCTTGCTGGATCCCCAGGACGCAAAGCCCTACATGAAGCTCAAACTGACAGCAGACGTACTGGCTCGGAAGCGGCGTGCTCAACCCATTGGCGCCGCCGATTTGGCTGAGACGCAAGGGTCAAGCACCGCACAAGGGCAAGCAGACCTTTCAGCAACCGACAGAGCGATGCGTGAGCCTGGCGCTTACGTGGTCAGCGGCACGACACTGAGTCTCCACGTTGTGCTGCAAGATCCCATTCTTCCAGCAGTAACTGTGATTGCGGCACCGCTCTTCTCTCGCTTCGTGTTGATCTTCCCATACAAAGACACCGTCACACTATCGCAGCTCATGCGGGTGTTGGAGTCTGTGAACCTGGAGGCGTTCGCCGACTCGACAGTCCCGATTCGCTCGTATCAAATGACACAACAGGAGAAGCAGCAATGCGACGGCGGCCAGCTCGACGTGCTCACGGGCTGCATGGTCATCGACGACGACTTGCGCATGGTGGTGCTCGAAGGCCTGGCGGACGGGGCCATGAGGCGTGTGCACAGCGCACTGCCACGCACGAAGCCTCAGAGCGACAGCTTCCGCATGTACGCGAACGACCAGCTGCGGTTCACGCATCGCCTGTACACAGCGTTTGAGATTGACCTCAAGCGCATTAAACTGCGGTACGCGCTGCCCACGCTGCTCAAGATGCCCGACATTTACATGCGCACGAAAGTCGCCGAGCCGTGCTACGCGGCGCTGACCAAGCTGATGGAGATGCGATGCGTGAGTCGACTGGCCGAAGTCAAGGAGCTGGACTTGTTTCCCAGCGCTCACATGCTGCTCGAGGTCGAGGGCAAATACGGCGAGAGCATCTCGCTGGAAGATATTTACGGCAAGAAGAAGACGCGAGTTGTAGCGGCGACGTCCAAGGCAGCGGTTTCTGAGCCAGCGACGAATAATGAAGACGAAGACGGGCTGAATGATGGAGATGGAGACGGGCAAGCAGCAACGGAGCCACACAAGTTCAAGTACACGCACTGGAAGGCACCGACCGACTCGACGAACCCGCAGTTTGAAACAGCGAAGCGCACGAAGCACGAGAAAGACTTTCTGGAAGAGCGCAGGTGCGGACTGCTTGGGATACTTGTGATGGGTTGAGTAGAAATACTGACTCGCGGAGCTTGTGCGTTGAGCAGGAAACTGTTGGAGCAGCAGCAGCTTGCGTACCGCGAGAAGAGGCAGCAAGAAGACGAGCTGCTCAAGGCGGACCCCTCTGCTAGTCTACCTGTGTACTTGTACAGCGGCCAGAAGCTTCGGGTTCGTAACTTCGCCTTCTTTGATCTTCGAATGACCGTGCTTGACAGTCATGTGACTTGAACCACAGAGCCAAGACGCCCTCCAGGAAGAACTTCGTAAGCAGTTGTCGAGTGACCATCGTGCGACGTACACGTATGGTCCGGAGTTCCAGTCGCTCGCGATGAGTCTCGTGCATCCCGACGAACTGCGGCAGACCGAAGAGCGAGAGGCGCGAAAGAAGTGGACGACGCAGCGTGGGTTCGTGTATCCGATGCCGAGGCCCACCGCCGAGTACTACAAACACCCGGACGCACCGAGTGAAGCACGCTGCGAAGACTTGCGGATGCCGTTTGTGGACAACGCCAACCGTCCAAAGCCGCTCTCACGAGATAACAACCGCGACAGTAGCGGCCCTGAATTTTCCACTCTGCCGTCGAAAGACTTGATCTTCGGCGGCACAAACGGCGATGGCTCAGTGAATCCGGACTACTTCAAGAGCGTTCACTTGTGTGGCGACGGGTTGCGGAAGGAGATGGAGGAGGCGCTGCAGCAGGAGCAAGACGAGTGGGAACGGAAGCTCGTGGTGGACCGCAAGCAGATCAAGTTCTTGGCTCACGGCAATATCTGCAGCCAGCCGCCGTCTAAGGGTCCGCAGTCGACGCAGCTGAACAAACTGCGAGACATCCTGAACGGGCCTGTGCAGTCCAAGCCTCTGCGGATCGTAAAGAACGCGACGCTGCCCAGCGGCAAATGCGTGCCGCTGCTACCGCCGCCAGTGTCGATTATGAGCATGCAGAAGTACGCTGGACCCGTCGCGGCGACGTTTTCCAACACGTTACGGCACAATGACAACGCGACGCCGTTCTTGGCGACAGACGCGACCGGCAAACCCAAGGATTTCCACTTCCCATCGATCTCGGATCTACTCACGCCGCCCGTGAAGAAGCACACGACACACAAGCAGATCCGACCCGTGAAGCAGCAGGAGAAGGCGGGCTTCCTGTGGCGAAACCCACCAGTATAACCATTTGTTGAACACGCTTTAGCTGGCTTGGTCCTTGATCGAGTCTTTGTCTTCACTTGATTCCAAATGAACCAACGCCTCTCCAAACACATTGATGCGCTGGCGCAGCATTTGGACGATCGGATCGGCGGCGTGCGTGACTTCCAGATCGTGCGAGTCGTCTTCTTCGTCCTTAGCTTCGCTCTCATAGGATGAGGCGACTGCTGGAAAGTCGCTATCGGTTTTTGCTTCTTCCTCTTGTTCTGTGGATGGTGTGCAATCAATTCCTGCACTTTCAGCTTCTGCTGGGCTCTCCATAGCGTCGCCACTGGCATCACTGCCTCCGAAGAACGAGTCCTCTCCCCACGAATGGACGACGAGACTCAGCAGACTATCCAGCGTCTTCGATGTTTCAGCAGCAAGCTCTGGAGGCTGACTCGCCCCCATCATCCGTGGCGAAATGGACGGCGACGCGCTTGGCGTGAGCGCCATTCGGAAGATCGGGCCCCGCGCAGGTGACAACGGAGGAAGCCTTGGCGAAGGCTTCTCGTCGTTCGCAGGTGGGAGCTTCCTTCTCTGACTGGTCGAGCGAGCACCTTCACGGGCATCGGATGCAGTTGATGATGAACTTGCAGAGTGCTCGTCAACGTCGTTTTCGGCAGGCACTGGCTCGTTCTCGTCTGACTTGAACTCCTCCTTGACGACTATCTTTGATATCGTCTCCACATCTGACTGTGCCTCACCAGTCAGCGAATCCTCGCCGTCGTGTTGCTCACTAACCGAACGTTCTGCTTCCTCATTCTCGTCCTCACCTGGCGCTTCACAGTCAACTGGCGTGGATTCTTCTATGGTTAGTCCACCGTCTTTGTCTTGGGTTTCCTTCTCCTTACAGTGATCACTGGCGTTGAGCTGAACCGACTCGGACGGCGTCTCCTCAGTCTTCTCTGGCGACCCCTTCTCCACGTCATCTTGGTCCTCGAGTGTCACATCCAACTGCTCCACACTGTGTCTCTCAATATAAGTCGCCGGGGAGGAAGACTCAACGGACGACAGAAGCTCCGCCATCTCCAACTGCTCGTCACAAAGCCGCGAGTACGCAGGCGACAGCGACGCTTGTGGTGACTGCATTGCATACACAGCTGCATGGTCGTACTGACGCTGCTGCTGTGGCTGGAAGCCGAGTCGCCGCCGAATGCGCTGGATCACGATCTCCGGGTCTTCCAGCGACGACTCAAGCGCCTTCATCTCGTCGTCTTCGGCAGCGTCGTCGATCACCACAAAGCCGTCGTCCACAAGCGGATCCTCAAGCGCAAACTCCGGTCGTTGCGATGTTGTTGCTGACCCACTGCGAAGTGCTGAGTCGTGTCCACGCGATGCACTAGTCGACCGCAGTGGCATTGGCGACGGCTCGCTGGAGCCCAGCTCACTCCACGCCGGCACTGATGCTGACGACGCCAGCGACGCGACACCGTCCACGCGACTGCCACTCGCATGGGACGACGATAGATCACTCAGCAGCTCCACCTCCCAGTCCAGCGCAGTCGCGGACGCGTGCGTCTTGGGCTGTGCGTTCTCATTCTCCATCTCGACGTCCACGACTCTTCGTTCACTGCTCATAACTTTGCCACCACTGCCACTACGGAGCCCGCTGTTGCGTGGCTGCGTCCACCAGAAGTCGTCCTTTGCAGCACCTCGCTCCTCACGAGGCCGCGGCTTTTCCTGGCGGAAGCGCGCGATGTACTTGCCGATGGTCGTCGGACGCCCGTCGTTAGTTGCCATTTTCGAATCTCTTGTTGTTGCGCTCGTCGCCTGTTCACTGGCATCCAACACCACCAATTAATGTGCACCACGCTAATCCACAAAGTTCAACTGGGACCTCTTCACTCTTAGCCCAAATCCGCAAGCTTCGACATGAAGACAGGCGACGATCCCAATGGCGACGCCCTGCCGCATCTCACGCGGCCGCCACCACCGCTACGCGTCGCTACTGATGCACCAGTTACACATGCGCGCGTGATGCTGCTGCAGAGCCTGCGCGTCGTACTGCACGTGGGCGTGATCCTGGCGCTGACGCTGCGCAGCGTCACCATCGGCAGCGCGCTGCATCCCTACGAGCGCACGCTGGCCAACGACTGGATCCACTTGCTGTTCTACGTGGACACCACGCGTGTCATCCGCTCGTTTGATCCAGACAGACCAGACACAGTCGTGGAGGAGACGCTGCCGCATTTCCTTCTCGAGTCCGAGGAAGAGATCGCCGCGAACGTGGATGACGAGTCCTTCGGCAGCGGCTTCGCAGCCCGTGCGTCGTCGTATCCAGTTGGCATGCTCTTTACGATTGAAGACACGCGCACGCATCTCCATGGAGTGGTCGCAAACTATGCAAAGCTAGCGGATGTGGCGCTGGACAAGTTCTACACGGCGGGCGACGACACGCTGGGCGTGATCCCGTACCCAGAGCTCACAGTGTGGACGAGTTGGGACGAAGACAGCACATCCCACAAATACAACGTCACGGGTCGCAATGAAAGCGAGTGGCCGGCCCCGTTGCGTCTCAAGTACGAGAACGCGACGGAGACGAGAGAGTTCTTCGACCAACTGGATGGCCTTGAGATGCGGTTTCTCATTGGGATGAAGACCACGAGCGCAAGCAGCGCGACGCCGACAGAGCTGTTCAAGTGGTGGGTGCGATTCACGTACGACCTACAGAGCCAGGGCCATTTGGAGGTCTCAATCAACTTCGGGCTCAAGCCCGTGCTCACCAATGGCTGGGGCACGGAGGACGAAGACCTCGATCCGAACGGCTCGGTCACACACAGCAACAAACGCATCCCAGACATCTTTTTCGACCGCAGCACGACGTTTGACTGGTGCCTGATTGGCTTAATCTTCACTTACCAGGTACGTTTGTCTCCGAAGCCGCCTACCATCATCAGGAAACTCACAGTGATTGTCTACAGGCTGTGGAGTTTGTGCTTAAGTGGTGGAACTCGAAGACCGCCGTCGCGCTGCTCTCCCCGCGCGGTGGTCGCTCGCCTCGCTACTACCGTGCTCGCGCGTGGCAGTTCTTCCTTGCTGAAGCGCGCGACTTTTGGTTCTGGGGCATCCTCCTCGTCAACGTCGCGACGGTGATCTGCGTTCTTTCGACGTGGTTCCACGCGTACCGCCTGTATCTCTGGGACGGACTGTGCCTCGCGTTTGCGTCGTGCTGCGCCTTGCAATGGGTCAGCCTCGTTCGATACCTCACCGTCAACACGCGCTTCCACATCTTGGGGCTGACACTGCAACGCGGCCTGCCTCGCGTCGCTCAGTTCCTCGTGGGCGTGTTGCCCATTTTCGTGGGCTACGTTTTGTTCGGCACGATCATGTTCGGCGCCAAAGTGCCGCGCTTCCAGAGTGCCGGCGCGACCTCGACGACGCTGTTTGCGATCGCCAACGGCGATGAGATCCACGACACGTTCAACTCGGTCGCGTTCACGCCCTGGATCGGCCAGATCTACGTGTACACGTACCTCATCCTCTTCAGCTACGTGGTGCTCATGGTCTGCATCGGTATCATAGAAGACGCGTTCTTCTCGGCCGTGTTTCCTGCGTCGTGGCCGTCGCTTCACCAGAAAGAGACAGAAGAGGCGAGCCGACGAGCAGCTGCAGCCAGCGACTAGGAGACGCCTTATCTAAATGTCCACCACTCATAGGTCGGTGTTAGCGTTGCTTGGGTTCGATACGAACAAACACCTCATAGAGTCAAGGCCAACAAAGCAAAATACCTCTTGGGACTCAATTCAAACCATTAGACACACATTTGCTCCAGATCCAACGGGCCCGCCGCCTCCATATTGCCGTCGTAGTCCAGCGCCTCTGAATGCGTGCTCCATGCTGCTCAGTGGTGGGTTCCACAGCGAAGAAGCCAGCACATTGTTGCCGATGAGACCGTAGCGGCGTACAGCCACGAGTTTAAGCGACGTGTCGTTGAGCAGTCCTCCCACTCGCGGTCTACTTTGGCGTCGTCGCGGCCGCGCATATCCGCGAGCTTCTCCAGCCGCGTCTGCTTGCGCACCTGCCGCGCCGACTACGTGGACTGCGCCGCCTCCATCTTCAAGTTTATCTTCTTGCGGAAATTGTGGAACCCCCACATGCGCTCTACGAGTTTGGTGTCTTCGCGAAGAAGATTCGCCCCCCACCATGGCCGGACAAGGCACGAAAAGAGCGATGGAAGGAACTCAGGTCCATCGACGGGACGGGAGGAAGAAGGAAGAGCTCCCGTCATGGAAGCCCCATATCCATCGTGGGCGTGGCTTCCCAGGCTTCGAGTTCAAGAGCAGCACCTCTTGATGCATGCGCCGCGCTGTTCTGCAGTGTGCTCACACAGCGGAGAGGTCAGCAGCTTCGACTCCGGCTCCAGATTCTGATCGAGATCCTGATCGAGATACGGCCTCTTGATGCATGTGTCGCGCTCTGATGCAGTGTGATCGTACAACGGAGAGGTCACAAGCCCGAGTTCAAGAAACGAAACAGCGCGCACCACGCCGTAGACGCCGACGACGCGACGCAACTCTGCTGGCGCGCCAGCTACACCACGCTTACGTAGCCCCACAGCGTACCTCACTTGAGCGGTAAAACGGGGTAGACCATAGATCGTCTGACACGGTCACACTCCGTTACGCACTCTCCCCGCATTATCTCGCACATCCGTTGCGTCTTCTTCATCGCCTTCTTCGTCGTTTTGTATTTGCTCCTCCTTCGACGCCAGTCGCTCGGGTCGGCGTGGCTGAATGTGGCTGACCTTCGTCACAAACTATGAGCTCGTTCTCAGTCACGTCCTTCTCTGCGTCGACACAGCATCAACGACGTCTTCGCGATCGCGTTGCTTGGAGGATTTGGGTTCAGGATGCATCTGAATATGTCTGATCTCCTCATGTCTGAGTCTGATGTGGAGCGTGTTAGAATGGTGCCCAGATCGTCAGGTGGATTTCTGGTTATCAACACGTCTGTGTAGCTGATATCCGCACGTGCCAATTGCGCGCTGGCTTTCGCAGACATTCAGAGATTGACCATGGCGGACGAGCGCAATGAGCCCGACGGCATCCGTGGCCGCGTGCGGAAGACCCCAGGCGCTTCCACTGCTGTGGGTGTCGATGACAATGCGGTCGACGAAATCGAGGACGCGTCAGTGGTCTTAGGGGTGAAGGATGGCCACGGCAAGCCAGCAGCTCCGGTCTCGCACGTGACGGCCATTCTCAACTGGTGGAATGCCATGCGTCTGCACTTCGGCGATGCGCTGCTGCTGCAGATCTTCTTCGTGTACTTCACTCAGGGCATCCGCAGCACGCTCTGTTCGCTCGGCACGAGTTACTACCTGAATGAGACGCTGGCACTCAAGCCTGCGCAGTCCGAGGCGCTTCGTGGCACAGCGGCGATTCCGTGGATCATCAAGCCACTGTACGGCATTCTGTCCGACACGGTGCCTATCTGGGGTACGCGCCGCAAGTCCTATCTACTCATCTTCAGTGCGGTGGCTGCGCTTGCGTATATTTCGCTGTCAGTTCCGGGCCTCGTCACGACGTTAGTCTCTTCATATCCATCCTACTTCCACCCTAGGTTTGTATCTTACACTATATTTTCCCCTGCAGGTACGAAGGCGCGCTTGTAGCTCTTGTGGTTGCGAGTTTGGGCATCGCCTTCTGCGATGTCGTGATCGACGGCAAGGTCGTTGAAGCCGCGCGTAGCGAGAGGGAAGACATGGCTGGCAACCTGCAAACGCTGTCGTGGATTTCGCTGTCGATCGGCTCTGTGCTCGGCTCCATGGTCTCAGGATTTGCACTCAACAACTTTGGACCGCAGGGCGTCTTCTTCTTGTCCGCTCTCGGTCCGTTGTGCGTCGTCGTCATCTCCATTCGCCTCCCTGAAGAGCAGTACCGTCGCAGTGGCACGCAGACACTTGTCGAGACAGTGGTCAGTCAATGCAAGGCGCTCGCTGAGGTCGTCGTCGACCCTGTGTGCTGGCGCCCCATGCTGTGGATCTTCCTCTCCAACGCGCTTCCTCCCAGCATTGGCGAGGCCATGTTCAGTTTCAAGACCAACGAGCTGCACTTCTCCAAGTCGTTCCTGGGTTTCATCTCGACCATCGGCAGTCTCACGCTACTCGCCACCACAGCGCTCTACAACGCCTACTTCCGCGACATGCCCTTCCGCGCCATGTTCTTCCGCATCCAGTTGGCCTCGGCGGCCGTGTCAATCGCGGAGTTCGTTCTCGTGTCCCGCTGGAATCTGTCCGTCGGCGTGAACGACCGCTTCTTCATCTTTGGAGACGAGATCCTGTCCGACGTGGTCGCGCGACTCAAGCACATGCCGTCGCTCGTGCTGTGCGCCAAGATCTGTCCGCCAGGCATCGAAGGCACCATGTTCGCGCTGCTCATGTCCATCTACAACTTCTCGTGGTCCGTGTCCTCGTACGGCGGCTCGTGGCTGTGCAGCTACCTCCACATTTCCAAGACCGACTTCTCCGGCCTCGCGGTCGCGGTGATTGTGCGCAGTGTTGGCAAGGTCGTGCCGATCCTGTTGCTGTTCATGGTGCCGGCGACCACGAGCATCAAGAGCTCAGCTCTGAAGCACCACAAGACGGACGACAACCTGGAAGACGGTCGCGACGACGGCGACGCCATCGACTTTGACGCCGACAGCGAGCAGGCCAAGCTGCTCAAGTTCGAAGAGGAGAAGCTGGAGTTCCAGACGCAGGCCTAACAACGCCAGCACGAAGACAGTGGCATGAAGTCTTCATGATGAAGAGCATTCGAGAACCCCATCGATGGGTTCAAAGGGAAGGAGAGATGGGTTCACCGCGCATGTGTACACTCACTGTTGAAGAAGTTCCACGTCACGTGCAGCCACCCATTTGATAGGGACCCGACGGGGAGCTCCTCATGTTGGGGAGGTGCATCGTTTTATACAGTTATAGGCACTTGATCTAGAATGAAATCAGAGATTCAGTTGAGAGGGTATCACTTTATGAGTCGTAAATCATTTGGTCTGGGTTTGTCCTGCCCTCGACACAGAACCCGTCTACTGGATCCTGAGGAAAAAAGGGCCGATCCGATAAATTTCCTGATTTTTCTGACCCGACACGGTGCAAAGTCCGGTTGCCACGTGGGTGTTTTTCTCAAAATTCCGTGTTTGAAGCCTGCGCTCCTCCCATTCGGTCCGGGTTTTTCACTGGACAGACCCGTTTTCAACTCGCACATCCCTCAACCCGACCCTCCTTGAAGCTCGCTCCCCTCCCCTCCGCCGGCAGCTCTGGTCCTCCCCTCGCTCCTCTGCTGGTCGCAGTCAGTTTAATGGAAGAACAACGGAGCTCCTCGTTCACTTTCGAATCTGCAAGCAAGACTCCAAGCCCCCACTCCCTCCAACCACCATGTTGAACCTCTACCCTCCATCGGCCCACAACGTCTACGGCGGCGCCAAGCTGACCTTCCCAGCCGACGTTGAGGCGTCCGCGCAGGACATCTACAAGGCCACCAAGGGCCTCGGCACCGATGAGAAGATGCTCACGGCGGCGCTCGGCCCGAAGACGCCAGAGCAGCGCTACCTCATCTCTCTCCGCTACAAGGAGCTCTTCAACACGAACCTCAAGGATCTCGTCAAGAGCGAGGCTGGCGGCCACTACGGCAAGCTGCTCGCGCTCATCTCGGCGCCTCTGCCAGAGGCCGAGGCCGACATCATCCGCGAGGCCACCAAGGGCGCCGGCACCGTCGAGAAGTACCTCTTCCCAGTGAGTATTGCGCATTGATCGTGCGATTGCGATTGCGGGATACTCACCATGTTATATTGCGTTTGCGCTTCCTCCTAGGTTCTGGTCGGCCGTACCAACATCGAGATCAACATCCTGAAGAAGACGTACTTCAACGTCCACGGCAAGGACCTTGCCGTGACGCTCAACGAAGAGCTGGGCGGTGACTTCAAGAAGGTGATCATGGCCTCGATCCAGGGCGCCATGATCGACTTCAACCCTGCGTTCCACACGCAGCAGAAGGCCGAGGAGGACGCCGATGCGCTGTACGCGGCGGGCCAGGGCAAGTTCGGCACGGACGAGGAGGCCTTCATCAAGGTCATCGTCACGAGCCCACCTCAGCACCTCCGCAACGTGAACGCCGTGTACGTCAAGAAGTACAACTACACCATCATCAAGGCGGTCGAGAAGGAGTTCACGGGCGACGCCGAGAAGGCTCTGCTCTTCCTCGTTCGCCAGATCCTGGAGCCGCTTGAGCTGCTCGCCGAGTACTTCGAGAGCACCATGAAGGGCTTCGGCACCGACGAGGAGGGTCTCGCGTACGCCGTTGTGCGTTACCACTGCGTGCTTCCTCAGATCAAGGAGGCCTACAAGAAGAAGTACGGCAAGGAGTTGCGCGACCGCATCCACGGCGAGACCAGCGGCGACTTCCGTGCGCTGCTCGAGGCCCTCGTGGACGCCCCAAACCACTAAACTGTTGCCGCTGACGGAAGCTGCAGACATCAGCAGCCTCTCTAGCTACGCTTGACTCGTTTGCTGTCATAACCTATTCGAAAAATATTCAGAAGCGTGTGCATGGCAATGAATTGGTAGTGTTGCTGTCACGGAATGCCTGTCGGTCGAGCCGAAAGAGATCTATGGGCTGGGTTTTGTTTGGTACGTAGTATCGAATACCCGTTCGAGAAGATCTGCAAACATGGCCACTACGACGTTGACAACATCTCTGCGGTCTGCGGTCTGCTCCGTGCTCACGTTCCTCCAGCACGTGACGAGGCAGCTGTGAAAGTGGGATCTCTTCATTCATGACCGTCCGTCCGTCACGCATAACGTCACCCGCTTCTCACTGAACTGCAAGGGCGACGGGCGTGGCATCTATTTGGCTGAGCTGTAAGACTGGGATCGTGCTGCAATTGCTGCTGGTGACCCACGAATACTGAACCCATTCGTCGTACTTGGCGAAGCCACTGAGCTGTGCTGGAGCGACGCCCGAGGCCTGTGCATGCGCATCTCGATCATCATCTGCCTCCCGCTACCACTTTGTGAGAAGATGCGCTCTAGAATTACACGGCGAGCCAGCAGCCAGAGTCACGAGTAGGCATCGACTGCAGGTCTTGGCAATGCCGCACAGCTCGAGCATCGCGAAGGCGATCGTGCAGTCGACTACTGTATCCATCTCGTGTTTTTCGTCATTGCAACGGGGACTTGACAGTGTGAACTTCTCCAGACCAATAGCGGATCAGCACGAAAGAATCGTAGCATACGATAGTCAAACAAAGTTGTGCCACTGCACGGCATACCCACAATCTTCCAACACCGATCATCATAATTCAGTTGGCCATTCAAATACTTCCCACTCGAGTACCTGCACCTCCACAGAGCACCCTCCAGCCCTTTCACGACGTCTGGTGTCCTCTCCAGACACCCAGAGGTGGACACCACGGCAATCGCATACGGGGACTGCGCGACAGCACACACCGCTCGAGACGACGAGATCACGGGAAAAGCTTCTCGTTAGCTTGGATTCATTGTGATGGGCAGACCTCCTCGAAAGTGGCTAAGTACGATTTTTTCCACATTTGCCACTTCCTGGAACACGCCGATTGTTGCTAAAAGTGGAGAGAGAAACCGCCTCAGTTACGGATCTTAAAAGGTAAGCTTGGCCTGTTTGGAGACCTTTCGGGTCCTACCAGCTACGCTACCATTCCTCCTCTCCTGCTAGCATCTTTGTTTTCATTCCTAGAATCGAGGCGAACGATGAAGCAGCTCAAGCTCGACGGGCAGGTCAAGCCGAAGGGATCGCGGGGCAAAGTCTTCATCGAAGAGCACTCAAATTGCTTTGGCTTGAAGGTCACTGATCGCAACGCCACCACAAAAGCTGTCACGAGGGTGGCGTGTCGCTTTTGCATAGTGTTTGGACGCGAAGAAACAACGAAATCAATGGAAAAGCCAAAGAAAAAGACAACCAACACAAAGTACTTCAAGCAGTTCTGGACGGATCTATTCGAAAAGCACCTCATCGGCCAGCATCTATCCATGTGGACCAAATACCAAGCGCTCACCGACGACAGTGACAAAAAACAATTCTTTGTGCAACCAGTCGTACCATTTGTCGACACGTTGCTGGCTTCGTTTGAAAGTGAAGATCCCGTGGTGTCAAATCGATGCTGGCATCGTGGAAACCATCATGGGCAGAATGCTGTTTCATCCCGATGACGCCGGCAGTGATACCATCAAGCGCGCGCTGTCCGTTTTCGTTCGTGATGGCGACAACTACAAGATCGTCGAAAAGAACCCGTCTCGTTTTCGCCTTTGTGTCTGCTTCCTAACCAACGGGTCGAGTTTTCGTGTGGCTGCCGCGAACATGGAAGCCACGAAGGAAGAGACGGGTATTGAGCGACTTGGTGGCTGTACTGACGTGGTCGTGGCCCGATACGCACGCATCGTGTGTGCTGTCACACTACAACGCCTATCGCGTCGTCTCTCATCTGTGTGGACGTTTTCACTTGCAATCGACAGTGCTACTCATCAGGGCAAGTCATACGCGGATGTACGAGTTCGGTTCTACACAGTCGGAGTGCTTCACAACTTCCACTTACTCGCCATATCACTCCATGATCGTCACACCGCTCTCAACATTTACACGGTCATCGAACAAATGCTTGATGTACTCGTGCCAACCTGGTGCAGTCGACTTCTGGGGGTTGCAACTGATGGAGCCGCAACTATGGTCGGCAAGATCGGTGGCCTGGCGACACTTCTCGAAAACCAGGCAGCGCATCCCATCGTGCGAGTTTGGTGTGGTCTTCATCAGCTTGACCTGAAGATGCAAGTCATTTTTGAGTCGGCACTCAACAAATCCTACTTGAGCACGCTCACGACCCTGATTGGTCATTTGCGTCGTCAACAAACGCTGATATCTGAGATGGGATCGAAATGCCCGAAGGTTGCGACGACAAGGTGGCTGTCCATGTTTCAAGTCGCGGATTGGCTCTGTCGCCATAGTTTCGATCTGCGCAAGTACTTCAATGGTCGAAAACACGACTGTGAGCCAAACACGGTGTGGTGGATTTTCCTCTACGCGATACGAGACATCGCAACGGAGGCGAACGCCGTTTTCGTATCGCTGCAAGGGCTCACAGCACTAGTGAACCAGCAGCGAGACAGATCGGCTGGTCTGGCTCTCCGACTGCAAAAGATGACCGACGTCAAAGGTCCTCTTTCAGCAGACGCACTCGAGCAACTCAACACAGACACGCATGAAGTGAACGCTAATTTTGCGATCTCGCGCTGTGACGCGGAGCAGTACATGAAGAAGAAGCTTGATATGTACGTCACGCAAAATCTCGAGACCCTGTCAAGAGTTCAAGGACATGCAACGAGAGTCTGAGGGCGATGGATCGCAATTGCGAGCTGCAATAGGCTCGCTTGATCACCGACTGGCTGAATTCAGCGATATGTGGGGCCTCGCAGAAGCCAGCTCACGATACCCTACACTCGCGATGTTCTGTGGTGGTCTCGCATCAGTGTTTCCAAACACTGCGACTGTTGAGTCGGACTTCTCGCTGGTGAACAGTGAGAAGACAGACAAGAGATCGTCTTTGACTGATCTGTCTCTCGAAGGGCTTCTCCACTGCAAACAGTGGAAGAAACTACTCAAGCTTGAAGACTAACGGATGCCCACTGGCACTGCACTTGCATTGCATTTTGATTTATCATACATTCCATAGTCAATTCCACTTCTGCCACTTTTCAAATTCCTGCGGCGCCACTTCTGAAGGAAAAGTGGAGAAAGTGGTAAGTTCCACTTTCAAGGAGGTCTGGTGATGGGGAATGACCACTTGTGCAGTTGGCGGAAAATTCGGAAGTGAAGTGAAGAGCCCTTTGATCGTGGGAACATGGGCTCAGAAGCCATATCTGATGCGGTTCAGACTCAGGATTGGGTTCTGGACATCACATGCCAT